>SKCR01000578.1:0-28586 GCA_019454045.1 Zanthoxylum bungeanum | reverse complement strand
CCTACGGACTTAATTACTCAAACTTTATATATATATATATATATATTTGTAACATATTTGATCCATGTAGCAAGCTTTGGGCCAGTGGCTCCCAAACCAGTTGGTTTTAGGACACTAGGTGTTGAAACACCCCTACGGACTTAATAACTCGGATCTCAGAAGTTTTTTTTTATCCCATCGTTTTTTTTAGATGCTTCCTCCAATTAAACTAGAGCACTGAATATTACAAACTCGCCAATTACTACTCATGTCCGTATGTTACTATGTATGTTGATAATACCTGTCAATTGAGCATATGAAGATCCATTTTAGTTAGTATTATGGAGAATTCACAAATTAAATAATTCAAAAGGAAATAAACAAAAATTAACTTGTTCCGAAATAGGTTGAGATACGTCTCAGGAATGAAAATTCCTTACACAGCTATCTCACACCAATTTCACCGGATTAGTCAAATAAAACACAAAAACACAAAATATTTTTTTTGATTTTTATAAAATTTTCAATTTTTTTGAATTTTTCGAAAAATTTTGGACTAAAAATAAAAACAACAAAATACTACAACTATTCCCCACCCCCAAACCTAAATGAGACATTGTCCCCAATGTCTTAAAAAGTAGAAGATGAGTTTAGAAGATAGTACTTGGTTAGCTGAAATTCTATATTAAAATTAAGGGTTAAGATCCAGATTTATCTGATGTTTTTTACCACGATCATTATCAGACCAGTTTATCTTGGAAAAGATAGGGTCAATTTATGGTTCAAAGGCAAAGATTTGGTCAATTAAATCCGGGGTAGTTCTGGCAGTGAAGAGGAGTTCTTTTAAAGGTTTTGACACGAACCCATTTCTCCGGGCATCATCAAGAAACACATAAAGAAAATCATAAAATCCATCAGCATTAAATAGTCCAATCGGTTTCTAGTGTATGTTCAAGTTCGCCCAAGATAACACAATAAAAATATCCTCCAACGTGGTCAACCCTCCTGGCAAAGCAATAAAAGTATCAACACGGCTAATCATTTCCACCAGTCGTTCAGACATACCTGGCATGATCAGTTCTTCTCTGTTTGATGGTCCAATCAGATTAGCTTCCGCCAAGGGTTTTGGGATGATTACCAGAACTGGACTGCCGACCTTTGAAACGATCCCCATTAATCTAAGATTGCCACCGCTGTATACTAAGTGCATATTCCTTTCAGCTAAGACTCGACCAAATTCATGTGTTGCCTCTATGTAATGTGGCTTAGTACCAACACTAGTACCGCAAAACACACAGATGTTTTCAACTCTTCTTTTTGAAGTAGCTTCCATTTTTATGTATTTATTTCTCAGCTCTAGATGCCTTCAAGAGTGCAATGATAAGTTGAATTTAGAATACCTGAAAAAGGGTGAGTAATAATAGCACTAATATCTTTCAAAGGAATATTAGTAGCAAAACAGTAAATCGTGAAAGGTCAAAAAGGTCTAGATTATGTTAGAGAAAATAAAAGAAAACAACAAAATAAATCACAATTATTATGAAAAGACAAAGAGATATAATATTTACAGAAAGTAACGGCTTGAATGACGTCTATTCGTCAGGGATAAGCTTTCCATCCAATTTTCTTATAAATTGGCAAACAAGGTCTTTTAAAGTCAGATTCCCGAGACTATAGTGTTGTCTTTCTTTACGGAATTGTGCATATAACAAGCGAATTTCGTGATACACATTTCCACTGGGATGCGTCTCAAGAGTCTTAGATATGTCATCCAGAGACTCCTTACTCAAGCCATTCCTAATGAAATTAATCTTATCTTCACGGTTATCAGACACCATTCCTAAAGAACGACAACGAGTATTACAAAACATACGAGCACATTGATAGCATACACCAATTCTTTTAGCTCTTCTCTTTTTAGCATAGGTGCTTCTTCCTAAATCAGACAAATGTGAAATAAAAGAGTCAGAGGACTCACCTGCCAATCGGACCCGTGCTTCAATAATCCAACGAATGTCAGTAGGAATACCTTTGATCATTAGTAATCTCATCTGTTCCAAGCGAGCTTTGTAGACTTTCATCAGAGATTTTTGAGGGAGAGAAGGAAATTGCTTGTGAAGATTTGCGAGAGCTTTTTCCATCGTGAAATGACTTTACCTGCAAAAATTAAAATCACAAAAATAAAACACACCAGATCATAATATATACACAAATTGCATGGGTTGCCTCCCTGCTAGCACTAAGTTTAAAGTCGTCAGCTAGACATGGCTGCTCGAACGTTAGGCTGGATCTGAAAGTGCGACACTTTTTTTTTGTCGCTCAAATGATTCTCCCCAGTAGTGCTTGACACGCTTGTTTTTAACCTTGAATGTTTTGTTGGAGTCGGGATCATGTATCTCAACGGGTCTATCTGGTAAAACCTTGGTGATTAGGAATGGACCTGACCACCATGATTTTGGCTTCCACTGGAAGAGTTTCAACCTTGATTTGTTTAACATTACCCTCTACCCCCTGGTTCTAGTGGTATGCGCACTAACTTCTCATCATGTCTCTTCTTGGCCTTTTCTTTGTACAGTTTAGCTTTCTCAAAAGGCTATATATGAAATTCCTTCAATTCTTTGAGCTGATGGAACTGTTTCTCTTCTGTTGCTTGTAGTGCAAAAATAGGCTTCTTCAGTACGTAGAACGCTTTATCTTCAGGCTCCACAGACAGTTTGTCAGTAGAACTTTGCATTGCATTGGAGTTCTGGATGGTACTATGTATCACATCAAGTCTGAAACATTCCTCATTCTTTTCGTCATCCGGGAATTCCATGGCTTTGAAAACATTGAATTTTACTTCTTCATGGTTAGTTCTCCTTTTTGTACATCAATAATGGTTCGACATGTAGCCAAGAATGGTCTCTCGAGTATGATCGTCATGTCTTCGTCTTCCTCCATATCAAGGACAATAAAATCTGTTGGGAAAATGAATTTGTCAACTTTGACCAGCACATCTTCAATTACACCTCTCGAAAATACGAGCGTTCTATCAGCAAGTTGCAGAGAGACTGATGTGGGCATTGTTTCTCCAATCTGTAATTTCCTGAAAATAGAAAAAGGCATCAAGTTAACACTCGCACCTAGATCACACAAAGCCCTACCGAAGTTATGTTCTCCTATGATGCAAGGAATAGTGAAATTGTCAGGATCTTTCAACTTTGGGGAAGCTTTCTCTTAATGATGGCGCTGCATTCTTCCGTCAATGCTACTGTCTCATAATCTCCCAATCTCCATTTTCGTGAAAGAATGTCTTTCATGAATTTGGCATAGCTGGGAATTTTTTCCAAAGCTTCTGGAAATGGAATATTGATATGCAGCTTTTTGAACACCTCCAGAATTGAGAAAACTGCTTGTCCATCTTATTTTTCTGCAGACGCTGTGGAAAAGGTGGAGGTAGAGTGATTCTTTCTGGTTTTTTTTCCTTTGCTTCTTTTTCCTCCATCTGTGGAACTGTTTCTTTTAGAACTTCCTCAATGGATGTATTGATTCCAACATCTTTGTTGATTTCAATACCACTTTTTTAAAATGATGGCATGACACTACTCATTCCCTATGTTCCTTGGATTTGGTTCTGTGTTGCTGGGAAGATTTCCTGGCGGTCTATAACTCTGAGCATTGGCCAGTTGTCCAATTTGATTCTCCAGTGCATTAATGGAAGCAGATTGACTTTGAAACATAGCATCATATTTTTTTAGCTGAGTCAGCACTTCTGTTATTCCTAGTTCATTTGCCTGCTCCTGGTCTTTGTTCTGTTGCTGTTGGAATCCGGGTGGTGGATAGTTCTTTTGTCCTGAATTATTGCTCCATGAGAAATTGCGATGATTCCTCCACCTTGGGTTGTAGGTGTTGGAATATGGATTGTTCCCCTGTCTGTTGAAATTGTTGACATAATTCACCGTCTATTCTTTTTGATTTGGCTCTGGTCCACCTCCATAAAGTGAACTTGTGGATCCAATATTGCTTTGCGTGCTGAGAGTCTCCATGAATTTGCATATCTGATCCAGCTTGGCATTAACTGTTGTGTTGGCTCCAACTTCATAAATTCCAGCAATTCGTTGGATCAAGCTTCTTTCTGTTTGTTGGTTTCTATTAAGGTCCCAAGATCAATTATAAGCATGAATAATGTGTGAATAAATATCGAAGAAGTTGCGGAATACTCACATCGATCGGTTGAGCGACGCGGAGGCAACAAAAACTTCAAGATTCTGCTCCTCACTAGTTCGGTAGTGAGCTGTGAAATGCTCACTATTTTGGCCTTCGTTTGGTCCTTCGTCAAGCTCCAAGCTTCGTCGAACGGTTCCCAGCTCATGGGTGGACTTCCCTATCACCTTCGCATGTCTCGTAAGTGTGCTAGCACTTGAGATAGCTTAATAGAGTGTTTAATCATGTATTTTGTGACCTTTTAGCATGGATTAAGCTTAAGCTTCATGGAAATTTTTAAGTTTTGCAAATGGGTTATTTTCTTGGCCATGGCCGAATGGTATAAGAGAGGGAAAAGCTTGGTTTTGGTTGTTATGGTCGCCAATATAGGGATTGCGAATGGCCTTTTAGTGTAAGAAGTTTATTATGTTGATGTGTGCGGTCTACTGTTGGTTTCATTTCGAGCCTTTTTAGAAGCTCCATGTTAGTTCATTGCTCACAGTTATCAAATCGCTGATATACTTTTGTTTCGTGTAAAAATTTTATTAAATTACATAATACTAAACATTCTTGGTGATTTCCATAAAAGCTTAGTGTTTTGAATTACATTTCCATTTGATGCCTGCAATATTGATTGATGATGTGCTGTTATTTGCGTTTGGATTTGAGTCATTGAGTTAAGCTCAATAGATGTGGACCAAACCCCTCTATGGTCCTTTTAGTGTTATTGGGATTATATTATATGAGAAATTTAATCGATGTAGCAATTTTATGGAATTTATGAAAGTTTTACAGCAAGTAGTAGCTATATTTTATGCATGTGGAGTATATGTTCTTTGTGAAACTATAGGTGTATTGGTGGAATAAGTTAATGGCAATGGATTAAGAGTTGTGAAAATGTTAATATATATAGCTTTATAAAATGGTAAAGTGTGATGCGAAAGTTAGGTTTGTGGATGTGAGTTTGAATAAAACGCATGTAGAGTTATAATATTAATGGTTAAGGATTTTACAATTGTTAAAAAAATACAGCCGTGTGATATGATAAAGTGTGAATGTCTTATAGAAAGAATGTGTATGATTAAATATAAATATAAATTTTACTGTTTGCAAGGGTGTGTAATGATAAGTTACCTTAATGTTTATATGGGTAATGAGGTTTATAGCTTTGAAGTAATCTAAATGAGTACGTGATGTAATGTAAGTTGTCAAATAAGAATAAGTCGCATGCTTTATAATGAAACAATATTATTTGCATGAAGATCATGAATAAGGCGGTGAATAAAGAAGTAAATGGTACCTAAAGTTATATGATAATATGGTTAGTGTATGTGTTAGTATGGATTAGTGTAATTTTAGTAGTATGTACTTATTGAGCTTGAGCGTGTATGATGAAAGCATATAGGGAAGTAGAAAACATATATCATTAGTTTATAGGTATGCATGGACATATGCATGTACATATGTGATAATGCGTATATAGGCACTTAAGAAAGCATTTCTAGGGTAGGTGAAAGCATAAGAAAGGGGTATGCATACAAGTGTATTATCATTTTTAGAAATCAAGTTGAAGTTAAGAAAGAATTTGAAATTCAAAGTATTTTTGAAGAAAAGCTTTAAATGACTTTCTTTTGAAAGAAATGTATTTCAGGAAATGTTTTGAGAAACAAAATATGATTTTATATTTTCGGGGCATTAGGGAAAAACTCACCCCAGTACATAACTCGAGACACAGATGGAATTGACATATATCATATGGTCTCGGGATTTGGGATTTGACCCATCCCAGTTGTACATTGTTGGAATTGATGGATTTATATACATGTGCACATGTGGAGGACTGATGGGACGCTCTCAGATCCTCGAGCGGGACTAGGGGGACGGTGATACGTAACGCCCCTAGATCCTAAGCGCTCAGATGGTACATTCCTGGGCGGAGATGCGCCTACCGGCAGAGATGCGCCTACCGGCAGAGATGCGCCTACGGGCGGAGATTTGATGGCATGGGGGAACGGCGATACGTAACGCCCCTGAACACCAGATGGATACTGTTGTGACTCAGGGGCTGAAAACATATCAGCGAAGGAGGGGGAGAGGCCCAACTGTTACAGCCCAACTAGCTACTGCCCAGCAAGTCACTGCCAGAGCCCAACAAGCTGAGGAGTCGACACCTGTTCCAATGGTGATAGAGAGAGGTGGGGACCAGAGGCAAGGAGGAGAGCAACAACAACAAAAAGGAGGGGACGTTGGGGAGCAAGGGCAGGCAATCATAAACCAAGGAAAAGGAAGGATGGAGGAGGCAGGAAGGGGATGACTTGGACACAAGGGCATTAACCATCTTTTCTTCTTAAATAGAACTAGCTAGTATTATTTGCAGCTGCGTCTGCTATTTTCACTATTTTGTTTCTTAGACGTCGGCTAATGGATAGCAGTATATGAGACCATTTTGAGGATAGAAACAGAGGGCCTCATGAGCCTTTGCTATAGCAATACAAGTTACAATATATTCAATAGTCAAACTATTACATCATTGGATCCTTGCCTTCTGTTACATTGTCCAATATTGTTCTTATAATAATACATAGTTCTTCCGGTGTTGATTAGGAGTTCTGGAGCTCAGGGAACACATTGGCAGGTTCTGTGAGAAAAACAAGCCAAACAACAGGGATTAGTCGGGAGGGTCATAAAAATTTGGTATCAGAGCAGTATCATTTCCTCGGACTGTGATTAAGAGGGGAATGGTCACAACCCGTGAAGGATTAAGAATTGAAGCAAGATTAGAAAAGGTAGAGGGGGCGATGGAGGAGGTGTATACGAGGTTGGATACACTACTGGAGATGCTAACCGAAATGCAGAGTAATAAAAAAAAATGAGAAAGGCAAGGCGAGGGAGATCGGAGAAGGCTCGGGAGAGAGAGATGAGGGAACTCCCACTGTGGAGATGGAATTAGGAGAGGAGGAAGATGGGGAAAACGAAAGGCCAGGGGAACGCTTGAAGCCTCGACGTTTGGAGCTACCACTCTTTGAGGGTATTGACCCACATGGATGGATTTTTAGAGTTGAACAATTGTTCATGGTGCATGAAGTAAGGGATGGGGATAAGGTACAATTAGCCGCAGCTTGTTTCGAAAAGGCCGCGCTCAATTGGTACCAATACTCTACCACATGGTGGCCTATTAGGTCCTGGAGAACTCTCAAAACAGAGCTGCTCGAAAGATTCCGGAATACCTCTGCACCCACTGGATATCCTGCCTTGATTGCACTGAAGCAAGATGGGTCAGTGACGGAATATGTGGAGGCTTTTGAGCTCGCTGCAGGAACGACGCCTTCGGCGGAGGAAGATCTGCTGGTGCACTTTTTCACTTGCGGATTACGCAAGGAACTACAAGTGGAAATGAGGCCGTGGAAAGTGTTTGGCTTAAAAGCCGTGATGAATTTAGCTTTAGATTTGGAGGAAAAGTTGAATTTGTTCGTGGGTGACACTGTAAGGAGGAAAGAAGCCCGCCAATGTGGGCCTGGAAGAAATGGTACCTAATTAACAGAATCAATCAAATTCCAAGGTAATGAGGCATAGAATACTTAGCTTTCTCAGTCTCTCCTATCTCTTTCTCCCTGTCTCTCTCTCGACCTACTTCTGTCTTTCTTCTTCATTTTCCTTCGTTTTCTCATCTTCTTTTCTCCTTCTGCTTACGCATCTTCTCTTCTTTCTCTGCTCTCTCGCTGGCTCCCCCTTCTGCTTCTTATTCTTTTTCGGCCTCAGCCCCTGCTTTCGGCTTCGGCCTAATCCTTTTTCTTCCCTGATTTCATCTTTCTCTTCTTCTCCCCTTGTTCTCTCTGTTTTTCCTTTGCTTTTCTTTTCGTGTTGTGTCTGTAATCTGTAACCGTGTGTGTGTGAAGTACGTGTGAGTGTTTGTTAATTAGGTGTGTGCGTGTGTATCTAGAATATGTGTGTAGAAATTTCTAGGTAATGGGCTTGGGCTTTCTTTCTTTCTTTACTTAGCTAATTGTTGGGCCTAATCTCTTTTTCTTCTCATCTAATATTGGACCCAATTTAAGATAACAAAAACAATAAAATTTAAGTTTGGTTAAAATAAGTATTTATTATTCCTAGTTGGTACAATAATTATTTACCATCACGTGAGAGAAAAGGAAATTCGAACGCCTTAAAGTGAACTAAGCAACTGGGGTCGTTATAATATGCTTGGCCGAAAATGTGATGAACCCAAAACTCATGGTGATTTTGATTTTTAGACCATTGGATGTGTTTAAAATGCTTGGATATATTGATTTGTGATTTAATTGGATTGAAATCAAAATTGATGAAAAAATATCCATATTGCCGTGAGATATTGGAAGCATGTTGGGATTGATTTTGCTTCAATTATGTTGGACATGAATTGATAATGAATAAGCATGATTAATTAATTAAATTGGTGTTTTGGAAATGTTAATTTAACTAATTAATTATGGCCATACACTTTAATTAAAAATTATGATATTTGGAATATTGTAATTTAATAAATTAGTCTTTAATTTGGAATTGGGCTATTGATGTTATAATTGGGCCTAATGGGCTTGGTTGTGCCAAGTTGGTTTATGACAATTGGATTGGATCCAAATTGGGCCTAAAACCATTCCATAAAGTTCAAATATAATTAATGGGCTTTTTAAATTTAATTGGGCCTAATGGGTCGAAATTAATTTTATGGCAAATAAGGTGATTCCTTAATTGGGCCTTGGCATTTGGGTTTGACCCATATTGGCCAAAACACATGCCTTAAGAAATTAATTGAAAGCCCATTGGACTTTAATTAAATTGACATTGGATGTTAATTGGGTTTTGAGACCCAAAAAGATTATATTTAGAATCTAAGTCGTAAAGGCACATTAAAAGTGTAATTATTTAATTTTGAATTAAATAAAGAATTAGTATTGAATACAAATTAAATCGAATTTAAAATTATAGTTCGATATAATTCAAGAATACGCACTTTGAGTACTTATTCTTAAACGAATTGGACTCCCGCAAATCAAATCGTTGTTTGAACATTGGATGATCACTTAATTCAAAGATTAATTAATTGGATTAGATTGATTGAATAACATGCTTTGTGTGAATACATGGATGTATTGTATGAATAATGTATATCAGATGGATATTAGATGGGTGAAGGCAATTTTGGAAATTGTTGTAATAAATTTAGAATTTATTAAATTGGACCTGCATGTCCAGCCTTTATCTATTGACTCTTTGTAATTCTCTTCTCACCAATTGCCCTCAATGTAATGAGGTTTCTTTAGAAGTATTATGTAATTGGGTAGAAGTAAGCATAGTGCTAGCGGCAGAGAGGAAATAGAGAGATTTGTTCTAGGAATAATTTGTTAAATATCCATCCGCATATCATTATTATTTATTCGCGCCTTATTATGCTTTAAAAATGCATGTTTAAGGGTGTATGATGAAACCTAATTAAAGATAATAAATTGGTTGCCAAATAGCGACAAAAACCCTCATTTTATATTAAGCGTTTTTCATTCCATTGAGTGATTCTCTCTCAAGATCCAAGATTGGCATTGGTTTCTTGGCCAAAGTCAAGACCTTTGTCCATCGCGGATGTGTTTGAATCATAAAAGCTTTGTTCCATATCGTACGTCTTGGGCAAGTTGTGATTTGTTGGCCAAAGTCAAGGTCACTTCTTGTTCATCTGCCTCGATTACGAAGCTTTCCCACTGTCAATGGGTCACGCTTAACTGGTTTCATTAAGCTTGTTGAGCCAAAGCCAAGGCTTAGTTGATTTAGAGGAAAAAGTTTAGGGAATATATCGGATGTATTGGCATATATTGGATATATGTTTCAGACTTGGATGTCCACCTACTGGATCTATGAATTGGATGGGATCCAACTGATCTCAGAGATCTACCTAGTTAAGTTTCATACAATTTGTTGGCCAAAGTCAAGGTTGTGTGTTATTTAACGGGATCCTAGCCCACTAGGAAACTAGGTTTCCCGAGTACTCCACAGAGGGTTAGAGGCTCGTCGAAAAATAGTGGGAGGCAAATATTAAATTTGCAATTTCGTTTAAATACTTGCCAACACGCGCTCATTTCATTTTTCGTCATTAAAATATTTATATATATTAGTTGGACTAATATTCAATTGTTGTTTTAATTAAACAGTTGGACTATATTCAAACTACTTCATTTATAGTTGATTATATAAATTGGATTATAGTAATCAATATATTTGAATTTAACTAATCAAATAGTAGTTGATTATATAGTTAGACTATAGTAATCATTATATTCGATTGTACCCGAAATCATTGATTGGATAATTGGACTATTGGAATCAAGATAACTAAAAGATTAGCGTTTAAAACATAATCATGGGTGAAAATGTCTTTAAGCGGCTTCAATTTTCAAATTGGGAATAGAACCTCAGGATAGTCCTGGGAGCCAAGAAGTTACTTTATTTGATAGAGTGACATCTCGGGCCTGAGCCCGGAGTTGAGCAAATAGTGGAGCATGAGCTTTGGAAGACTCATGATGATGATAACTTTAGTGCTCAATCTGTTATGTTTGCCGCAACCTTAATTTCTTTGTCAGAACTAAGGATTAGATCCTTATAGTATGATATTGAAATTGAAGGATCTTCATAGATCTTTATAGATCTTAAAAGTACAAAAGAAGCTCTTACGCTCGCGTATGTCAGAGGGTACATCTGTCGAGCACTAAGAGTCACAGATGATTGCTGACATCGGATAGCTAGGTTAACTGGGCATTACCTACGAGGCTGAGACTTCCATAGATTTGATCTTATAATCTCTGCCCGAAAGTTGGGGCGGGTTCATCTTGAACCAAGAGAAAACTCTTGAAGAGTTAATGGCTATGCTCAAGGAAGCACAGCTAGAGCTTCTAAAAGGGCAAGAAGCGCAAGGCGCATCTTACTTCGATATCCCAGAAGGCCAAGGCTTGGCCGAAGGCTTCTGGGGGTGTGAAAATAAGGGCAAAGGCAAAATCATCACAGTCTTCTGGGAAGACAAATGACATATCCCAAGATATCTGCCTAAATTGTGGCAAACGGGGTCACTGGAAGCGTGACTGCCGTATGGACAAGGCAGACATGAAGGAAGTGAAGACGGGTAAGGCTCCGACTTCAGATATGTTTGTTATAAACATGTCCACTACTAGATTTAAAATTGGATTTTGATACTGGATGTGGAAAATACATAAATATGTACTGATGTGTGGAATCTGCTGATTAGCAGGAGACTAGCTTCAGATGAGATCAACCTGCGAGTCAGAAATGGGACGAGAGTCGCTATTTTGGTCGTAGAAACCTAAATTTTGGAACTGCCATTTGGGCATGTACTTAAATTAGGAGACTGTTATAATGTATCTAGTTTGACTAGGAACATTATCTCTATATCTAGTTTAACCCGTTGCGGGTATACCTTTATGTTCATGAACACTAAGTGTTTTGTTTATAAAGATGATATTGAGATAAACACATTAGATGTGAATAACAAAATTTATATTTAGAATATAAATGAATCTCAAACATATAATATGACAAACAAAAGCTCAAATTGAATAAATCTGTTGAGACTTAAAAGTGGCATTGTTGTCTGGGACACATTAAACAAGATTCGTATATCCACACTTTCGAAGAGTGGATACTAGGACGGATTTGATTCTAATTCAAATGATGTCTATAAATCTAGTTTATTAGGCAAAGTGCCTAGAACACCTTTTACTAGGTAAAAGTGCAAGTTCCACCGAGCTGTTAGTCCTCGTTCATAGTGACGTA
The DNA here is from genome assembly GCA_019454045.1 of Zanthoxylum bungeanum. Taxonomy (NCBI): domain Eukaryota; kingdom Viridiplantae; phylum Streptophyta; class Magnoliopsida; order Sapindales; family Rutaceae; genus Zanthoxylum; species Zanthoxylum bungeanum. Next base: position 16,616 of record SKCR01000578.1, on the reverse strand, counting down.
AGTGGGCCCATGTCTAGCTAGGCTAGAGGTGGATATGAATACTTCGTAACCTTTACGGATGTGGCATCGCATTACGATTATGTGTATCTTATGAAACACATGTCATAAACTTTTGATAAAATTCAAACAGTTTCGACACGAAGTAAGAAAACAGACCGGTAAAAGTATTAAAAACATTACGGTCGGACCATAGTGTAAAATACTTAAACATATAAGTTTCAAGATTACTTGAAAAAGTATAGTATTCTTTCACAATGGACTCCTCCCGGGACACCTCAATTTGACGGTGTGTCCAAACAGAGAAACCAAACTTTGTTGGACATGTTAAGGTTGATGATGAGTCTCTCTGAGCTACCAATTTCCTTCTGAGGATACAAATATAAACAGTGCAATACTTATTTTGAATAAGGTTCCATGAAAATCTGTTAGATAGACTTCATATTAGATATGAACAGGAAAGAAACCGGGTTTTCTCATTCTTGAAGATTTGGGAATGCTAGACATACGTTTGGATGATACCAAACTAGAACCCAAATTGGATAAGTGCCTAATTTGTGGGTTATCCTAGGGAAACCAAAGTATAGTACTTATACAACTCACAAGAGAACAATGTAATTGTTGCTCATCATGCGGTTTTTCCTAAGAGGAATTCCTATATGCAGTGGTAAGTGGGAGGAAAGTAAAACCAGATGAAAATCGGAGCAATACTGTTCCAGGCACCGATTCCTTAACGGAACACAAACAGTTCATCAAGGATGAAACTGTATCACAATCTTCGAATACACAAGAACCGCGTAAGTCGGAGAGCGTCAGAAAATAACTTGGGAGGAATAGGTTTCTGATCTCACCTCATGTAGATGTCAATCTTATTGAGGAAGACGAACCAACTACGTATGACGAAGTGATACAAGGTATCGACTCCTTTTATGGTAAAGTGCCATGAAGTCCGAAATGGATTCTATGTATACAACTAAGTTTGGACACTGGTTGATGTACCAAAAGGCATTGTGCCTATTGATACTATATATGTCTTCAAGGAAGACATACATGGATGGCAACATACAAATGTACACAGCTAGGCTTGTACAGAAAGGGTATCGTCAACGACATAGTGTCGACTACGACGAAATTTTTTCACATGTTGCCATGATTAAATCCATTCGGATAATGCTTGCTAAAGTTACATGTTTCATTTATGAAATATAGTAGCTGAACATCAAAACGCTTTCCTTAAACGGAAACCTTTTGGAGAATGTTTATATACAACCTGACGGTTTTATTGTACCAAAAACAAGCAAACAAGGTTTGCAAGTTAAATCGATCCATTTATGGATTAAAGCAAGCATTGTGTTCTTGGAACCAACGTTTTGATGAGATCATAATGGTATATGATTTCATTCAAAACGAATATGATTCTTGTGTATATAAGAAGGTTAGTGGGAGCGCACTGACAATGAATGTCCTATAAGATGATGATGTATTGCTTCTTAGCAATAAAATTCCCATAATATAATCGGTGAAAGCTTGGCTTTCATTAAAATCTCCATGGAATACCTGGAAGAAACAGGCTTTATTCTAGGAATAAAGATCTACTGGGATAGATCTAGAAAGCTGCTAACAACCCTCCCAGAGTTAGATAATGTTGCCGAATAAATAACAAAAGCAGAACATTGTTGCAGCTGAGGCAGCAATCGAAGCATTTTGGATCTATATAATCCTAATTGGATTAGGAGTAGTTCTGTTAGTAGCTGAGCTAGGCTACAACACAGGCTAAGGAACCACGATCTCATCAATGATCCAAGTATGTACTTCGAATAATTCATCTGATTCGTCGGATCATCCATCGTGGCGATGTGATAATCGAATAAAAACGCATCAGATGATAACCTTGCAAATCTGCTGAAGAAAGATGTTCCTCAGCAGAAGTTTGAGCGACCCGTACATAGTTCAGGTGTATGACACTTGAGTGATTGGCTATTGGCAAAGTGGAAGATTTTTGGACAATTATGACCCATGGCATCACTATTTGTACATAACATGGTGTTGTTGTACAAACAAACTACGTGACAAAGGAAATTACTATTTTATCATTTGTAATTGGATTACCGGGATATATAAATGATAAAAGTCCATATGATTAGTACCAATAAGATATGAGACAGTATTAATCCACGTAAGGTTTAATCATTAAAAATCCCTAGTCGTAGTATTATCGAGACTGGACATCGATAATGCGGAATAGACTAGTATTACACTTGTGCGTGTTATGGAAGCGTAACGGTATAGTTCTCATATATTTGGGTATTGGATACTCATGCAAGTGTAATATGAGGTTCTGTTTACTGATGGTACGGAAACAGCTTCACTCTGGATAGACCCCTCAGAATCTCATTGGTAGTATGACTATGTCTCTATGGGAATCCGAATCAGGGTAGGTGTATTTGGTCTTAACTTGAGACTTGCATCACCAATACTTACGACAATCAGTATACTTTGGTTTTGGTCGTCCGGGGCTTTAACAGGTTCTGTGTATGCCTCTTCTGGGTATACTGAGAATCGTTGTGTATTGGGTGTGATGTCAAGATGGAAGTATCACTCCAGTCATATGGAGATGATGATCACGTAGGATACGGAACTGGTGCTCTTATGTACTGCAGTCATTGGGATAATATGACTAGGTCATGATTATCCGATTATAGAGACTAGTTACCAGAGATCCGATATGTGTTTCGTACGGGGCAGACACAATTCCAGCCCCAGGCCTTGCACGTGACATCCGATACTGGATCGTAATACGCAATACTACGTATACTACGCCTGACAAAGATTATATATTCCTTAAAGAATATTTCTGGAGAATTGGGTAGGCACGGTGCTTTGCTAGAAGCCAACCATGTCTTGTAAATCAGTAAGAACGTGGTACCGGGTACGCACGTGTTCGGATATTCCGACGACCGGATTTACTGCCAACATATCCAGAGATCTCATGGGTCGCTTCCTGAAGATGCACCAATGACGTATGACTCGAACAGAATTAATCTAGGATTAATTATGAGAGAAAATTAATCTATGATTAATTACACCGAGAATTTTATCTGGGATAAAATTCAATTAATAGAGAGAGAACGATTAATTTGGAATTAATCGATTAAATAATATATTCGATATATTATATGAAATTAGATTTCATAACGGAATTAAAATTGGAGAGCGTTATTTGGGCGAATGAATTAATTTAGAATTAATTCGCGAGTGACTTTAATAGTAATTTTACTAGGCATAATTATTTAATTAAATTTGATTTAATTAAGTCGCAACGGAAAAATTATTAATTCGGAATTAACGAACCCGAGCCCGGAATATGTTTGCGGGTCCACTCAGATTTTGAATTAAAGTGGGGCCCACAAGTCACATCACTACTAAATCTTGTTTACCTTTTGGTTGATGGAAGTTGGTGGTTGGTGGAAGCTTGTAAAACACACAAGCTTACTTTATGTCATTTGGAATGACTTTTACAAAATTTGATTTTGGTAATAGGTAATTGATTTTTGGAAAACAATTGCACACAACACAAGTGACAAAAACACATTCTCTCTTCATCTTTTTGGCCTGGGCCGAATCACTTCCTCTCTTTCTCTCCATTATGGCATAAACCTAGGGTTCACATTTCTTGATTTTTGAATCAAAAATCCTAAGTGCTAACACACAAAATGGGTCATTCAAAGGTGTTAGGGAAACCTATCCAAGAGTTCGGAATTCTAAGTTCAAGCTTGGAGCTAAACAATTCATACAAAGAAGAGCTTGGAGCACTACACAAAGGTTGAAAATTTTTTGTTATCTCTACATCCACTCAACCGAGGATTGTAAGTATTTTCCGCAACTTACTTTGATTATTCACACAAATTTTATGCTTAATTGATCCTAGGCATGTTCTTAGAGAACACTAACAGATAGATCATTCTGATGAGCTTGCATCTGACGCTCAGATATTGAAGGTGTTATGTATTTGTCAACTGTCGTTGACGATGGTGTTCTGGTCGAACCAGCAAGTAACTCCTTGAGTAATACTTTACTTCGAGGTTTGAACTCCCTCATATAGTCCTCCTCTAGAAACATAGCATTTGTCGATACAAACACTTTGTTATCTTCATGGCTATAGAAGAATACACCCCTAGTCTCCTTAGAATAGCCTACAAATAGGCACACCTGAGAACTTGGCTCCAACTTTGTAGTCTTATTCTTCAGCACATGTGTTGGACACCCCTATATGCGTAAATGTCGTAAATTAGTTTTACAACCACTCCACAACTCTAAGGGAGTCTTAGGAACAGACTTAGATGGAACTACATTAAGGATATGCATTGCAAACTGCAATGCATATCCCCGAAATAAACCTGGTAGTGAGCTATAACTAAACATAGATCTCATCATGTCTAGTAGGGTCCGATTGCTCCTTTCTGCAACACCATTTTACTATGGTGTTCCAGGTGCTGTGAGCAAGAATACTATCCCATGCTCAACCAAGAATTCCTCGAAATCTCTGTCAAGGTATTCTCCTCTAAGATCTGATCGTAGAGTTTTGATTGTTTTACCTAACTGGTTCTCAACCTCAGCACGATACTCTTTGAACTTTTCAAAAGTTTATGATTTGTGCTGCATTAGGTAAACATACCCATATCTAGAATAATCGTCAATAAATGTGACAAAATATTCATAACCACCTTGGGCTCTTACATTTATCGGTCCGCAAACGTCCGAATCTATAAGCTCAAGTGGTTGACTGGCTCTTATACCTTTTCTGGTAAAAGGTCTCTTGGTCATTTTTCCTTCTAAACAAGATTCACAGACTGGTAAAATTCCAAGCTTTAACTGGTTTAAGGCTCCGTTCTTTATCAATCTATCTATCCGGTCAATGATGATATGACCAAGTCTAAGATTCCATGGATATGTGTCATCGTGAGAAATCTTCTGCCGTTTAGTTTTAGGTTTCTCAACCTTAATATTTCAGCGTTGAGCAGTGACCTATGTGTTAACGATCTTAACACATACAAGTTATTTTCTGAGTTTCCTATGCATCTGGTTAATCCATTTCTACAAATAATAACCAAATTGCTATTAAAAGAAACTGAAAAACCATCATCCAAAAGTTTAGAAACAAAAACCAAATTCTTGCGAAAACCAGAAATGAATAACACATTGTTTAAATTTAAATAACTATTATTTGTAAAATTTAAACTGGAAACTCACATTGCTCTTGCTGAAACGACATCCTCTGTCCTGACCCTTATGGTGTAGTCACCCTCAGCAAGGTCCATCCATGAGTCAAGTAGCTGTAAAGATGAACAAACATGGTTAGTGGCTCCAGAATCAACAATCCAAGTGGATTTATCATCCTCCACTAATAGAGATTCGATAACGAGTAAATCATATTTACCTGTCCCCATTTTCTTCTTTAGCTTAGCAAGGTATTTATGACAATTCCTTTTCCAATGCCCGTTCTTGTTTCAATGGAAATATTTTCCCTGGGGCTTGGCATCATTGGAGCCTTTCTTGTTATTCTTCTTCACAAACTTAGACTTATCCTTCACAGTGCTATTCTTCTTTAGCTTTACAGATTTTGAAGCCTCAGAAACATTTTCCTCAGCACTAGGCTTACAAGGATTCACAAGCATGGACTCGTAGTGGGTGAGCTCATTAAGCAGCTGGGTCAAAGTAAAAGCCAACTTGTTCATAATATAGTTGCTTTTAAACTGCATGAAACTCTTTGGAAGAGTTTCCATAATCATGGTCACCCAGCTACGGTCGTCAATACGAGCTCCATGGGTTTCAACAGTGTTGAGATAGGTCATCATCCTCAAGACGTGCTCTCGGACTGATGTCCCATCCTTCATTCTAGCAGTCATCGCTGAGACCATAGTCTTATGATGTTGACGCTCTGAAGGCTGCCCAAACATGCCCTGCAATGACTCCATCATCTAATATGTTGAAGCCATAGGTTCATGCTTTGCAGCAAGAAACTCAGACATCACTACTAACAAGTAGCAGCTGGGTTTCTCATTAACAGTGACCCATTTCTGGTAGGCATTGCGCACAACTTGGCCATCATTTCTGGCCGGCTCGGGAGGACTATCCTCCATCAAGACAAACTTTAGGTCTTCGCAGACCAGGATAGCGTTCATGTTACTTTTCCACTTAACATAATTTTCTCCCGTTAATTTATCATTCGAGAGTATGAAAATAATCGGAGAAACCATAGCTGAAAAATAAAATAAACATGCATTTAACATTCATTCATCATATATTAAAATTATCAAATAAATTTTGGCATAAAATTAAACATGATGCATGAACCATGAATAACGAATTAGAAACCTAAGAGAATTACTATGCCACATAAATCTATCATCCAACAAATAAGTGCCGCTGTAGGGTAGGTCAAGTATTTGCATTATAGATCGAGACAATCTCAATTGATTAATATATACGGGAATAACTCTTATTCCTATATTAACCAACTACCGTTTGATTTGATCAAGGAATTTTGATTAACATTTAATCATTCCTTTGTGAGTGTGACCCGTCGTTTCGAGACATTTGGACTTAAGTAGTGAAGTGCCACCTTAGGGTAGGTCAGTTCACCAGATACATCTAGAATTCCTATCCTCTCGGAATCTAAACTTGATATTGACCCAAAATGGACACCATCCGTAGGGGGAAGAAAACAAAGTCGTCTCGAGGTGCCTTTTGAATCTCATGTTTTCGAACTAACAACGGAGATCGCGAGATGTACTGTCGTATATCCCTCTCCCACTCACTATTTCAAATTTAAGCTTTCTATTTTTAAAATATCCAATATTTTAATTTACTAGTGTGAATAATATTATGGCGGCTAAATCATAACTCTTATTTACACTAGTTTACCATTAGTGACCTAACCAATTTTAACTCTTAAAATATGTCTCACTAATGTCTATTAGTCTCTACTAATTATTTTACTCTATTAAACTAATTAATTGGAGTAGTATTAGTGACCTATTATATTTTAACTCTTAAAATACTAGAACATTAATAAGTTTAAAATTTTGGAATCCTAAAATGGTCAAGATTTTAATTAAACCATTTAATTAATCTAAGTGCGTTATAAAATCCAAAGGTACGTGGAATTGTATCATGAGTGCAGACCACATTACCGTCCATTCGGATTCAACTATGGAATTTATATCCGGATTTCCATCCTATATACCAATGGAATTTATGATGCACTTATTAAGCCCAGTATAATAGAATTCAAATTTTAAACCATAAAACCAATTAATCCAATTAATTATTTTTCCATGCATATCATATTCTAATTTAAACATTTTAAATCACATAAAATCACATTTCGTGTCTATTATTATTATGCATCCAATGTATTTTATGGCATGTGAAATACAAGAGTAGGCACCCTAAGCTATATGACATGTTATTCAAACAATTCAAAATTATTCAAACAATTCGAATTAAACATACATATAACATAAAAATTATTTTGCATTGACCGGGCTCTTATTTTTCCTATACTAATCTAATTAGTTCAAAAATTCCCAAGGCATCCCTTGGTCTTCAAATCAAGCTCCAAGGTGGTGTTGGCAGATTTTGCGACTTCGGTGCTCCAAATTACAACAATTGAAATTTTACATTGGAAAATAAAAATACAACAATTGTAAACAATGGCCTTATGGCCTTACATCCCAAAATCAAAACCAACATAAAAACAAGAGCCGGAAAAATTTACGACCAATGCAAAATCCATTCATCACATGAAAAACAATAACCATTCATCATAAGAATATTATTTTGTGCTTACTCATCTAAACATGCATCTCAATATTTATAACTCATATAAATATATAAAAAACAGAAACTTTAAATGAAAAAGAGAAGGGTAAGAACACTTTTCAACCTTGCTCTTGATGCCCATTGTAGGAAACGCTTTCCTTGCACAGCGGAAACGTCTAAGGCACACAAATCGGACTTGAAAATTTTTTTATGCCCTTCCCTTTGAGTGGCCGAATGTAACCAGTACCACCACTGAAATTTTTCTTCTGTTTTAGGTAAAAATTCCAGCCCCGAAACAGCCCCGGAACAGTCCCCGAATAGCCGCACAAAAATTGGATTGTTTTGGACCCGATTCGCGCCCAGTGCACTGCCGAAACAGCCCCTGAAATCCATGGACAGTAGCTGTATTTCAGTTCTGATTTTTCACTTGAAAACAACCCCAACACAACCCCAAAACATCCCTAAATGTTCCCCAAAAATTCTGGATTAAAACGAAACCAAACCGAGTTCCGTTTTACAAAATAAGTGGCGGCAATGAGCAAAATAATGCTCACTGCCGAGTACCAAACTACAAGAAGATAGAGATGATTATTTGTCAGACACCATAAAATCTTCCGAGCTATATCTCGTATCAATGGAAACTAGTGTGGGCTAGACTCACAATATTAATCCCTAAACTACACCTGTATTTTTATTTATTTTTCTTCTTACTCTTTGTTTTTGTTTATCTCAACTTTTGAGAGAGAATTGGAGAAAAATAAGATGGAGGCTGGGGTTAGAATGAATTCCTTAGTAAAAAGAAAAACATTTTCCTTTTTATACTTAGGTTTATTTGTTTCCAAAATAAAATAAAATCCCTTCATTTTCCTCCATGTAAAATTCGGCCAACACATGTGTAAATGCAAAAACTTTATAACTTCTATATTTACTTTCCATAATGGAAAAAATGTTACAAAACAAGAAGGTTAAATGCCAATTTAAAAATTCTAACTTCCAAATTAAATCCAAGGGTTTCCAAAACCCAAAATTTGTAAATTACAAATTTAACCTTTCATTAAATTATATCTAATATAATTTAATAACATGTGTTTAAATATAATAAACTTTTAACATATAGTTTCAAGTGTGACAAAATATTATTAATCATATTAATATTATTTATACATATGTGAGTATATAATTGGCCTATCTAATTATATTAAATCCGGTATAGTATATCGAGCTAGCACGGGGACCAAATGGACCTATGATTCCGAGCTCCAATAATCTCGAAATATTAATTAAGCTCTTAATTAAATATTCTGAATTATTAACTCTGGGTTATTCAACTAAAAATCTGAAGTTGCACTCTCGTTGCCGCAGATGGTATATTAAGCCGAACTAAGTCGGTGTCCATCGATATAGTCACTACATAAGAACTGACCCTTCACGGGTATCTCGTAATTAGAGCCGGGTCATAATGTCTGTTATACCCCTCTAATTATTTTTACCTTAAGTACCATTGATTCGCTAATGAACGATTTATTCATAACCATTATGAATTTTAATCTTTCCATTCATAATAGAAAGACTTGAGCGCTCTAATCGTTCAAGTGCCGACTCAACCCTTAAGGAAGATGCTCCTCTACTTCTTGCAAGAAGGAGTGAACTCCATATCTATGTAAAACGTTCTCAGCTACACAACAGACCATGCCCCCAAAGTACGTAATTATTGGTCGGGACTGTTACACCAACCTCACCTTTGTAAATCAAACGACATAGCCTGCCATGCAGGAGTTCATAGTACACTCAGGATTAAGATCAATCCATATATGACCATCTAATAGATCGAAATGACTTTCGTTGTTTAACAGATATTATAAGAATGTCATTTTCATCTGGGTCCAGTCCTATATGATCACATCATACAAGGTGCCTTCATTCTCATGTCTTAATATGGACGATCCCGAATCAAGGTCGCCATATAAATATAGAATGGACCGCAGCTATAGATAAACCACAAATAAAGTACCCGTTTTGTTTGCTCTCTATGGACTATTTAAGATTACTAACTTCAGACTTGAATCCTCTTGTGTATGACACTCATACACTAAGTCTGAAGGCACATAAGTAATCTAGGGTATTCAAGATAATTTATAATATGCGAATTTTAAACAAACACTTTAATAAATGAATAATACATCATTTTATTTCAAAACATATAAAGCCGTTTACATTACATATAGCTCTAGGGCATACATCATAATAGCTTGATTCCATGATCCAATCTTCTTCTCATTGTTGAAATATTGTAAAGAATTTCTAAAGCTAGCAAGCTTGATTAGAAGATCCAATCATCTTCTTCTTGTTGTTGTAGAGAACTTTCAAAGCTAGCAAGCGTGATATGAATATTCAATTTTCTTCTTCTTTTTATCGTAGAGAACTTCCAAAGCTTCTCCCACAAAAACTTTACTTAGGCTATTATTTCTTTCTTTTTTTTAATGCTTGATTTAGATTATTTTGCCGTATTTTAAAACTTGCTCAAGCTTGCATTTTATAGTAAAACTTGTTTAATTTTTAATTAATAAAAATCTTAATCAACATTTATGTGGGCTTAATCCAATTTATCCAAATATGTATAATTAGGTGTGACTAATCAAATTTGACTACCACTTTGATTTAATCCAATTAAATCAAGCCAAATACATCTATTATTATATATTTATAATTACTAAAATATTCTCTAATGGTAGAGATATTTATGAAATTACAATAAAGCCCTTGTGTGATTTTGGATTAATCCAATTAATCAAATTGGGTTAAGTTAAATAATTATTGTTATCCAATAACACTTAATTATTTTAGTTGATAATTATAATATCAAATATTATTTATTATCAAAATTTATTGGCTACCCAAGTGCTCAACGAGTACACTTAATATTATGAGACTATATAAGTCAAGACACGTTCGTCATATAAGTCTAACTTATATGTACGTAATTCGTCCACCTCCTGATTCGCGAAGAACATGAACGACTTTTCTGAACTACACAAGTCGAGGTCATCACATATATTTAACAATTCACCTGTCGTAGGCTATCCGAGTTGTGCCTAGGAAACATAGATTACACTGTCAAGTTTCCAAGGCATACATCTCATGTTGACATGTCCACGATTCTATACAACTAATCAAAACATTATTTTTGATATATACAATCCACCCTATGTGATTGGCTTTGGCCAAAGCCTTAAGAATCATGACTTACTCACATGGATACCTTAACCCCTTATGGTACACATACGGGCCGATGAATCCTATCTTGATACGCACTTGATTAACGAGTGCATCGGTCCACACCCAACGAACATCTAGCGGCCAGACCATGAAAGGTCTCTGACATATATGGCATCAAAGTGTTGAGGATGACACACAAAATCAATGTTATCCTATAGTCAAATGATTACATATGATACTTGACTCGATGAGATTCCTATTGACGGTGGTGTGTTCTTCCAACTATTAGGAATCACCTATGAGTCACTCAATATTCGCTCCAACGAATACCCACATGTCTATATGAGCTTACCCTGATCATGGCACATTGGGTTAGACCATTGGAACTTCAATTCCAATATACAATATGTGCTAGTCTTCTAGGTTATAGGAATTCGACTGTATTCCAAAAGCAACGACTATGAATATTTACTTCAAGAATAGTCTATAATAGTAATACTATTTCAATGTCGGACCATCCAGTGTCCAATATTAACATGACTAATATAAGGTCGATTTCATTTCTCCGCATATTTATATATCAATCTAATATGCATTATGACATAATAATTACCATTAAAAAAGTTGAAATGAAAAAATAGTTATTTTATTAATAAATAATAAAATATAATGTACAATACATTATTCGGATTGGCGGTCAAAGTGACACACTCACAATTGGTTCTTTACTCCCAAGTATAAGAGTGTCGAAGTAATAAAATAACCCGATAAGTTCGTGGTCAATCCACGGGGAATAGGTTTAGTAAAATAAAATAACAATTCGAGTGAAAATAAAAAATGCTTGATTGAAGTGATGAACAAATTTTAAATTGAGATATAACAATAAATTAAAATACTATGGTTGTTGGACAGTTATGACCAATAGCGTCACTATTTGTACAGATCATAGTGTTGTTGTACAAATTAACTATGTGACAAAGGAAAATGCTCTTTTATCATTTGTGATTAGATCACCAAGATGTATAAATGATGAAAGGTCCATATGATTAGTTCCTGGATTGAGATGATATGAGACAGTATCAATCCACGAAGGTTTAATCATTAAATATCCCTAGTCGTAGTATTATCGAGATTGGACATCGATAATGCGGAATAGACTAGTATTACACTTGTGTGCGTTGTGAGGGCATAACGGCATAGTTCTCATATATTTGGGTATAGGATACTCATGCAAGTGTAGTAGGAGGTTGTGTTTTACCGATGGTACGGAAAACAGCTTCGCTCTGGATAGACCCCTCGGAATTCCATTGGTAGTATTATTATGTGTCTATGGAAGTCCGAATCAGGGTAGGTGTATTTGGTCTTAACCTGAGACTTGCACCGCTAATACTTGCAACAATCAATGTACTTTGGTTTTGGTTGTCCAGGGCTTTAACAGGTTCTGTGTACGCCTCTTCTGGGTATATTGAGAATCGTAGTGTATTGGGTGTGATGTCGAGATGGAAGTATCACTCAAGTCATATGGAGATGATGATCACGCAGGATACGGAACTAACACTCTTTAATACTGCAGTCATCGGGATATTATGACTAGGTCATGTTTATCCGATTATAGAGACTAGTTACCAGAGATCCGATATGTGCTTCGTACGGGGCAGACACATTTCTAGCCCCAGGCCTTGCACGTGACATCCTATGCTGGATCGAGATACGCAATACTATGTATACTACGCCTGATATAGATCACATATTCTTGTAAGGATATTTCTGGAGAATTTGGTAGGCATGGCGCTTTGCTAGAAGCCAACCTTGTCTTGTAAATCGGTACAAACGTAGTACTAGGTACTTACGTGTTCGGATAGTCCGACGACCGGATTTACTGCCAACATATCCGGGGATCTCATGGGTCGCTTCCCGAAGATTCGCCGATGACGTATGACTCGCACTTTATTAATATGGGATTAATTAGATGAGAGAGAAAATTAATCTGGGATTAATTGCGGAGATATTTTTTTTGGGATAAAATATTATTAAAAGAGAGAACGATTAATTTGGAATTAATCGATAAAATAATATATTCGATATATTATACGAAATTGGATTTCGACGCGGAATTAAATTTAGAATTTAATTATGGCAAACGAGTTAATTTAGAATTAATTCGTTAGCGACGTGAATAGTGATTTTGCTAGGCATAATTATTTAATTACGTCGCAACGGAAAATTCGTTAATTTGGAATTAGCGAACCCGAGCCCGGGAGTGTTTGCGAGCGCACTCGCATTTCGAATTCAAGTGCGGCCCACAAGCCACATCAAGCGTCAAATCATTAGTCACATCAAGCGTCAAATCACTTGTCACTTTGAGTGATGTGACAATTTGTCACTTGATTGATTGATGGAGGTGGTTGGCATTAAAGCCTTGACTTTTTGGAAAAAGCAAAATTGGTAAATAAATTTGAAAATTCATAAAGTGTATTAGATACACATTTTTCCACCAACTAACACAACTCACTCTCTCTTTCTTCCTCTCCCTCTCACGCCCAAAGGGCAGTTTATTCTCTTCTTTTTTTTGGTTTTTGCCGTGAATGGAATGAGAAGCAAGATGGTGTTTTTGTGGCAAAATCACCAAGAGCTAGCACTCAAAAGAGAACATACTAAGGTGATAGGGAACCGCACATGTGAGCATGGAATTTCATTTCAAAACTTGGAGCTTCAAGGATCATCCATGGCCGAATTTGAGGAACTTCAAAACAGCCCACTGCCGAGCATCTTGGAGGAGGCAGAAAAGTTTTTGTTCTTCGTCGCATCGCTCAACCGCTCAATGTAAGTATTCCACAACTTCCTTGTTGTATTCGCACTTATGTTTCATTGCTTTAATCGATCCTCGGGACCGTAGATATTCCAACAATGGTATCAGAGCGAAGTTTAGCATGAAACTTGAATTTAGGGTTAAAATGGGTAAATTGATTTTAAGCATGATTTAATAAAATTAATTGATTGAGTATGCTTAAATGATGTTTAATTGAAGTTTGATTGGATCAATTTTTGCCCAATATCTTGGCTTGGCCGAATGGTATATTGCCCTAAATGTCTTGGTATTTTTTGATTTTAATCATTGGATGAGTTGGAATCATTTTGGGAATTTTGATTTAGGATTTAATTGGATTGAATTCGGAATCGATTTGAAAAACCCTAATTGCCGAGACTATAAGCATGGTCAATGGGTTTGATTTTTGATTAATTGTGTTGGACACTAATTGTTGTTAATAAGCATAATTAATTAGGCTAATTGATGTTTTGGAATGTTAATTTGGATGATTAATTATGTCAATACACTTTGTTTAATTAAATATGAAATTTAGAATTTTTGTAGTTTAATTAAATGGGCTTAAATTGGATTTGGGCTTGTACAGTTGTAATTGGGCTTATTGGGCTTGGTTGTACCAAGGTTGGTTTAGGCTAAATTGGTTGGATCCAATTGGGCCCAAAACATATCCATAAAGTCCAATTATGACTAATGGACCTTAATATATTAATTGGGCCTAATGGGCCTAAATTGATTTCTAGGCAAATAAGGGTGATTCCTTTTAAATGGGCTTTAGTCTTGGGTTTGACCCAAGTTGACCAAAAGTCCATGCCTTAAGAAATTAATTAAAAGCCCATTAGACTTTAATTAAATTAACATTGGATGTTAATCGGGCTTTGAGACCCGTAACGATTAGATTTGAAATCTAAGTCGTAAAGGTTCGTTAATAAAGTGTAATATTTAATTTGGAATTAAATAGTGAATTAGTATTAAATGCAAATAAAATTGGATTTAATTTTATTGTTTAATATAATTCAAGAATTCATACTTTGAGTACTTATTCGCAAAATGAACATTGGATGGTCATTAATTATCAGATTAATTAATTGGATTAGATTGATTGATAACATGCTTGTGTGAATACATGGTTGCAATGCATGAATAATGTATATCGGATGTATATTAGATGGGTGGGGCAATTTTGGAAATTGTTGTAATAAATTTAGAATTTATTAATTGGACCTGCGTGTCCAGCCTATTACCTCATTACTCTATGTATTTCTCTCCTCACCTATTCCCCTCAATGTAAATGAGGTTTCTATAGAAGTGTTATGTAACGGGTAGAAGCAATACTTGTGCTAGCGGGAGAGAGGAAATAGAGATATTTGTTCTAGGAACAATGTGTTAAGTATCCATCCGTATATCATTATTATTTTATTTACGCGCCTTATTATGTGTTTAGAATGCATGTTTAAGGGTGTATGATGATGAGATCTTAATAAAGATAATAAATTGGTTGCCAATTGCACGCGAAAAACCCTCAACATCATATTAAGCGTTTTTCCATCCATTGAGTGATTCTTACTCAAGATCCAAGACTGGCATTGGTTTGTTGGCCAAAGTCAAAGCCTTTGTCCGTCGATGATGTGTTTGAATCACGAAGGCTTTGTTCCATATTGGTGTCTTGTCCAAGTTGTGATTTGTTGGCCAAAGTCAAGATCACTTCTTGTCCATCGACATTGATTACGAAGCTTTCCAAGGTCAATAGGTTCCGCTTAACTGAGATCACTAAGTTTGTTGTGCCAAAGCCAAGGCTTAGTTGATTCAGAGGAAAAAGGTTAGGCAATATATTGGATATATTGGCATATTTAGGATATATATTTCGGACTTGGATGTCCACCTACTGGATCTAGGAATTGGATGTGATCCAATTGATCTTAGAGGTCTACCTAGTTAATTATCATACAATTTGTTGGCCAAAGTCAAGATTGTGTGTTATTTAATAGGATCCCAGCCCACTAGGAAACAAGGTTTCCCGAGTACTCCACAGAGGGTTAGAGGCTCGCCGAAAAATAGTGGGAGGCAAGTATTAAATTTGCAATATTCGTTTAGTTACTTGCCATACGCGCTCATTTCAAATTATTTCGTCGGATAAATTAATATATTAGTTGGACTAATAATTAATCGTTGTTTTAAAACAGTTGGACTGTATTCAAACTAATTTCAATTAATAGTTGATCTTATAATTGGATTATAGTAATCAATATAATTGAATCTTAACCTATTAAATTATAGTTGATTATATAGTTGGACTATAGTAATCATTATAATGAATAGTACCTAAAATCGTTGATTAAATAGTTGGACTATTAGAATCAAGATAATTGAAAGATTAGTGTTTAAAACATAATCCTCGGTGAAAATGTTTTTTAAACGACTTTAATTTTCAAATTGGGAATAATATTTCAGGATGGTCCTAGAAACTAAGAAGTTACTTTATTTGATAATAATATCTTAGGCCTAAGCCGGAGTTAAGCAAATAATAGAGCACAATCTTTGGAAGATTCATGTGATGATAACTTTAGTGCTTAATCCATTATGCTTGCCAAATTTGACTCCTTAATTTCTTAATCAAAACTAAGGATTAGATCCTTATAGTATGATAATGAAATTGAAGGATCTTCATAGATCTATTTTAGATCTTAGAAGTACTAATTGCACTAGTAAACTCTTGGAGAGTTAATGGCTATTCTCAAGGAGATAAAGCCAAAGT
>SKCR01000577.1:0-28984 GCA_019454045.1 Zanthoxylum bungeanum | reverse complement strand
CCAAGTTTGGACACTGGTTGATGTACCAGAAGGCATTGTGCATGTTGGTACTAAATGAGTCTTCAAGGAAGACATACATGAAATATGGCAACATACAAATGTACACGGCTAGGCTTGTACAGAAAGGGTATCGTCAATGACATAGTGTCGACTCTGACGAAACTTTTTCACCTGTTGCCATGATTAAATCCAATCGGATAATGCTTGCTAATGTTGCATATTTCATTTATGAAATATGACATATGGACGTCAAAATCGATTTCCTTAAACGGAAACCTTTTGGAGGATGTTTATAAACATCCTGATTGTTTTGTTATACTGAAACATGAAAACAAGGTTTGCAAGTTAAATCGATCCATCTATAGATTGAAGCAAGCATTACGTTCTTGAAACTAACGTTTTGATAAGATCATAATGGCACATGATTTAATTCAAAACGAATATTATTCTTGTGTATATAAGAAGGTTAGTGGGACCGCACTGACAATGATTGTCCTATATAATGATGATGTATTGCTTCTTAGCAATAACATTCCCATAATATAATTGGTGAAAACTTAACTTTCATTAAAATTCTCCATGGAATACCTGGAAGAAGCAGACTTTATTCTAGAATAAAGATCTACTGGGATAGATCTAGAAAGTTGCTGACACTCTCTCAGTGTTCGTAGTTTTGTTATGTACGTGACCTGGTGTCTCATATGCTTTGAGCATATGGAGTCACAATCAGGCTAATCCAGGTGATGGTTACTGGATTAATGTAAAGAACATCTTGAGTATCTTGGACGAACTAAGGATGCTTTCTGGAAAAATGGGGAAAGAAGAACTTGAGGTAACTAGGTTCACCGCTGCAAGTTTCCAAACCGATAAAGACGACTTTAAGTCGCAATAAAGGTACATATATAGTTTGAATAACGGAAAAGTGAGCTGGAAATCTTCCAAGCAAGATACTGTTGCCGAATAAATTACAAAAGCGGAACATTGTGCAGCTAAGGCAGCAAAAGAAGCAATTTTGGATATATAAAATTCCTAATTAGATTATGAGTAGTTCTGTTAGCAGCTGAGCTAGGATACAGTACAGGCTAAGGAACCGCGGTCTAATCAACGATCCAAGTATATACTTCAACTATTTCATCTGATTCATCGGATCATACATCGTGGCGATGTGATGATCGAATAAATCGCATCATATGATAACCTTGCAAATCCGCTGACGAAAACTGTTTCTCAGCAGAAGTTTAAGCGACCAGTACATATTTAAGGTGTATGACACTTGAGTGATTGGCTACAGGCCAAGTGGGAGATTGTTGGACATTATGACCCATAACATCACTATTTGTATAGAGCATGGTGTTGTTGTACAAATAAACTATGTGACAAAGGAAATTGCTCTTTTATCATTTGTAATTGGATTACCGGGATATTTAAATGATAAAAGTCCATATGATTAGTACCGGATTAATAAGATATGAGACAGTATTAATCCACTAAGGTTTAATCATTAAATATCCCTAGTCGTAGTATTATCGAGACTGGGCATCGATAATGCGGAATAGACTAGTATTACACTTGTGTGTGTTATGGAAGCGTGATGACATAGTTCTCATGTATTTGGGTATTGGATACTCATGCAAATGTAATAGGAGGTTCTGTTTACCGATGGTACGGAAACAAATTCGATTTGGATAGACCCATCAGTATCCCATTGGTAGTATAACTATTTGTCTATGGGAATCCGAATCAGGGTAGGTGTATTTGGTTTTAACCTGAGACTTGCATCGCTAATACTTGCGACAATCAATATACTTTGGTTTTGGTCATCCGGGGCTTTAACAGGTTCTATGTACGCCTCTTCTGGGTATACTGAGAATCGTAGTGTATTGGGTGTGATGTCAAGTTGGAAGTATCACTCTAGTCATATGGAGATGATGATCTCGTAGGATACGGAACTAGTACTTTTTAGTACTGCAGTTATCGGGATAATATGACTAGGTCATGATTATCTGATTATAAAGACTAGTTACCAGAGATCCGATATATGCTTCCTACGGGGCAGACACAATTCCAGCCCTAGGCCTAGCATGTGATATCGATACTGGATCGTAATACGCAATACTATGTATACTACGTCTGGCATAGATTATATATCCTTAATGAATATTTCTGGAGAATTGGGTAGGCACGGTGTTTTGCTAGAAGCCAACCATGTCTTGTAAATCGGTAAGAACGTGGTACCGGTACGCACGTGTTCTGATAGTCCGACGACAGGATTTACCGCCAACATATCCAGGGATCTCATGGGTCGCTTCCCGAAGATTCACCGATGACGTATGACTCGAACATAATTAATCTGGGATTAATTAGAAGAAAGAGAAAATTAATCTAGGATTAATTACGGTGAGAATTTTATCTGGAATAAAATTCAATTAATAGAGAGAGAACGATTAATTCGGAATTAATCGATTAAAATAACATATTCGATATATTAAATGAAATTAGATTTCATAACGGAATTAAAATTGAATTTTAATTCGGGCGAACGAATTAATTTAGAATTAATTTGCGAGCGACTTTAATAGTAATTTTGCTAGACATAATTATTTAATTAAATTTGATTTAATTAAGTCGCAACGGAAAATTCGTTAATTCGGAATTAACGAACCCGAGCCCGGAATGAATTTGGGGGCCCACTCATATTTTGAATTAAAGTGGGGCCCACACAAGTCACATCACTTAGTCACTTTATCTAACTTTATGGTTGATGTAAGTTGTTGGAGATGGCTTGTTTCTTACACAAGCTTGACTTGTGAAAGACCTTTACTAACTTTGGAAGTTTGGTAATTGATTTATTGATTTTGAAAAATCAAAAACACACAACTCTCATCATTCTCTCCTTGGCCGAATGCTTGGCTTCCTTTTCTCTCAAATAGGCGTGAAGCTTGGCTTCATTTTCTTCTTGATTTTTGATTCAAAAATCTAAAGTGCTAGCACACAAAAGGGTCAACTAAGGTGATAGGGAAACATCCCTTGAGTTTGGAATTCAAAAAAAACAAGCTTGGAAGCTCAACATACAATTCAAATGAGAGCTTGGAGCAACTTCCAAGGAGGCAAATTTTTGTTGTCTACACATCCTACCTAGCCGATCAAAGTGAGTACTTTCCGCTATCTTACTTTGATTATTCACATAAATTTTATGCTTAATTGATGTTGGACTTGTTCTTTGAGAACCCAACATCTCCCTAGTCCTCTACATGTGCACATGTCCTCTGTCCGTCAATTTCAGGTTATCTCAAGTTACATACCATGGTGGGTTTTTCCCCCATGCCCCGAAAAACATAAACTCGTGCTTTAAATCTCAAGACTGTATAAAATATTTTCTGAAAATCATTTATTTCTCAATTAAAGCTCAAATCATAACAATTTATGAAATGACTGTAATAATAAGCATTCCATCGCCCTAACGCGTGAAATTAAATCTGATATCAAAACTTAATAAATAAAACCAGTTTGAGAAAAGAGGTCCACTCACATATTGTAATCTGGCTGGTAATATATCGCTTCGCCGATGGAAAGTGCTAATCCTGCAATGATCTATAAATGGTAGCTCTGTTAGGCTACAAACGATGAGCTGGATTATGGAATAAGGCTAAATTTTCTCAATTTTAGTCTGTGATATCGTCATATAGTATATCATACTAGAAATGTAAGTATAAGAACTAGTACTGAATCCGACGGATGGTTTCTATTACACTGGGGTGGAACTGGAATAAATTAGAAACCGACTTGAGTATATTTTGATCTTGCGTCGCGATGCAAAGTGTTGCGAGTCGCGACGCAAATGTCCCATAAATGACTCAAATTTTTCTTCTATGCGTCGCGACTCTACATTCTTGGATGTCGCAACGCAACCTGGTGTTTTGACCTCATCGTCAAATATTCCAGAAACTACTCCAAATTTTACAATCTCGACGTGAGCCTGGTTTTCCAGGTTTTCTGCATTTGCTTCATAATCCAATCACTCCCAAATGTATAACTATTACTTCTACACCAATACTTCATTTCATAAATCATTTCCATAGACCCTAGTAACATTCATAATACTATCAATATCACCAATATCCAATTCTATTAACTTCTTTAATTATCTACCCAAAATTGAACAAGCTGGGACTTTCCCCTAATTACCAATTCCCTTTCACAATATCCACTCAAACTTCATCACAATCAAGATCCCAAAACACTAAAATCATTAAAACTTAAAGTGATTAATTTTGGGTCATGATCTTCTTACCTTCTTTATGCTTGATTCTTCTTTAACTTCCCAAACTATGAGGTTGTTAAAACCCTTTTTCTTGTTTCTCTTTTCTTCTTCTTCCTTTCTTCTTCTTTTTCTTCTCTTTCTTCTTCCTCACGTTTCTTGCTTCTCTTCTCATTTCATTCTTTGTTTCAATTTTGAGTAATTGTGAATAGTGTGTCCTTTATATACTTGGGCTTTTTAGATATTTGGATAATTGGAGAAAAGTGTGGAAGTGAGTGGGAAGTTTGAGAATCTTCCAATTGGACCCGAAATCACTATTCATCTGAATATTGATTTATATTGTTTTCCTATATCTGGTCCGAATCTGGAATAATGTTCAACGTGAAAGTTGTAGATCTCGGTCTAAGCTTTCCGAAGATATAAAATTCATAAAAATCAGTGTTCGTATGAGAAAGTTATGGTCTGGATACTCAGGGTTATCCGTATTGAATCTTAAAATACTTTCAGTGTCGGAAATATGAGACATTTATCGAATGCCCGAAAAGTAGTCCTCTTAAGTCCATACATGCTTAAACATGATTTTTATCGTGAACATGCCTCCGATAATGTGATAGCCACTGGTCTTTGGTAATGCACAAGTCGTCCGGATTACCGGATGTTACACTTACAAATTTTCTGGTGGATACGGCAATATGATCAACCACCTGGAAAGACATCATGCAGTTGAACTTGGACTCGATACGACGCAAACTCAAATGGCCATGTACGCATCATCTAGTAGAGGTATGAGTGCTTTAGATTTATTTAAATATCCTGATGCTAAAAGTTGAGAAGAATTTACTAAATTAACTTGTATGGCACATCTTTCTTTAAGTTTTGGTGAAAAATTACTTTTACTAATTACGTTCAAAATGCTTTAAATCTCGTTGCTTGCAGAATGACTAGAAATACAACAAAGCCTCAAATTTTTAAATTATATAAAGATGGTAAAATTATTTTAAATGAAACATTTAGAGATATTAAAGGGCGTCTATCTATTTGTTCTGATATTTGGAGTGACCATTGGCTTACACACTCATACTATTAGGGTTTTGGCGCGGGAGCAGCGGAAGCTCGCGGTTCGGGTGAAATCATAATTTTAAAACTTTTAAATTACCGAATAAATTTTTCAATATCCAATTTGAATAATTTACTCATATTCCACCTAAACATATTTATTCGATATCAAATAATGACATAAATAACTAAGAAACATCGCGAAACTTTACGAAAATATTTTTTCGTAAAATGGCATAAAAAACATTTTAAACCGAACCGACCACCCAATGCACATGAGGGCTACCCAGGTCAGCCCCAATAGTGATAGGGCAGTTCATGGGCTGCCCGAATAATAACCAATTCACTGTTTGGGCAGCCATCACCCGGTTGGCTCAAAAGTCACCCGGTAACGCCATTTTTCACCGTTTTCGCATATTTCAACTCCAAAATAGTTTTTGGAAATTGTTCCAATACCCAAAACACATCCAATACATTTATATGACATAATTTTCATCACCAAAAATAGAATTTTCCAGATATGAAATTCAGAATAAAACAGTCCACAAATCATGCTTTAAATCCAATTTTATCAATATTAATCATATTAATACTAACACCAATCCAAGCCACAACCAATGAAGCACCCAAGAACAATTCTATGCATTACAAGAGTGGTCATAACACTCTATAATAGAAACATATCATCAAATGATCAAATTAAACAAATATTACAATAATATCATCCAAATCAACTTCACACATGCACCAAGCCTTCAATTCCATCCTCCAAATCAAAAATCCCCAAATTCTAAGAAGTAAGTAAACCCTAGAACCATTCTAGTAAATCAAGAACAAGAAAAATGCTTTCCAAGCTTAGGGATATAAAGAATTACCTTTAATTCACGTTGTTTCTTTAAGCTTTTCTTGATTTTCTTCACCTTCTTCTTTTGTTTCTTCAAACAAAAATTGAGAGCCTTTTAATGGAGTTTTTTCGGCCATGGCAAGCCAAGCAAGTGAAAATAAAAAAAATTTCCCTTTTAAAAAGCTCATTTGCGACTTATCTAAGGGTATTTTGGTCAATTTTACAATTTAATCTGATTAAATATAATAAGCTTTAATTTGAAAAATAAAATTTGTACACTTAAAGTTTAATAAAATCATGTCATTTGTAACCAATAATAATCAAACATGTTTCATAACAATTATGAAAAAGTATATCATTTAATTATTCAAATATTTAACATTTAAATATTTAAATAATTCATTAATATAATTATTATTATATATTTATTTTTATTTACATTAAATAAAAAATATATATATTAATGGCATGTGTCAAAGTCTTATTTGACAATTAGTTAATATGTATCAAATCAAATTTTGTATCAAATACAAAAACACATTAATTATTAATTGACAAAAATTCCCTAAAGCATATATTTTCGTTTAACCGTTTAAACGATTCAAATTAACTCATTTAATCCGGTGAAGTATTATGAATAATCTATATTATTCATAACTCGTTGCCCAAGTGCTCAACGGGTACACTTCATATTGTGGGACTCTCTAAGTTTAGGTTTATCCGTCACGAAATCCAATTTCGTGTCCATAATTCACCCACTCATGAATTATGACGACCACAGATAATCTCACTAAACTATGCAAGTCGAGGTCATTGCATACGTATAATCCCTTCGTCACAGGCTATCCATATTATACCAGAGATATAGATAAGAACGTCAAATCCTTATGGTATAATATAGTCGACTTTCAAATTTATGATCTTTAAATAACATTCGGAACTCGCTTCCAAAGTTATAAGACAGCCATGGATTTACTAGATCGCAAACACGTGTAGGATACCTATGTCATGTACACATGACTGACGGATTCTATCTTGATACGCACTAGATATCATGAGCATCAGTCCACACTCAATGAACAGGCGGAGGTCTGATCTAAAAAGATCGGTGACGTGACTACCATCAAAGTATGGAGGATAACTGATATATCCACTGTGGTATCTCAAGTCGAAGGACCACTATGCTCGATCAGCTCGAGAAGATTCCTATTGACGTTGGTGTACCATATATTAGGAAATCTTCAGTGAGTCGTTCAGTGTTTATCAAATAAACACCTATATGTCTATACGAGTCTCCCGAAACTCATGATTCATTGGGATAAACCATCATACCAAGTCACGATATACGACATGTACTAGTCTCAACGGATTTTACTAACCGACCCGTGTCAGTAAATCTTGACTAGAAACATTATTTAAGGATATACAACTTATAGTGACGCTTCCCAATGTCAATTACAAACTATGTTGTAACTGCGCACTATGTTGTAAATCCTAGGGTCTTTGTCTAATATACACGTATCACTAAATCAGATTTATTTTCAATCTAATCATAATTAGATATTTAATCTTAATTAGATCGAATATGTAAATAAAATACAAGAGGTGCTGCCATTAAATAAGTAATATTATGGAAAAAGACATTGTTTGTATTCATGAATCGGACATAAATACAATCCGGATTGGCACTCCGAGCACCAACCCTAACACATACATGGGTGTGACTTGTCATTGGATTGATGCATCATGGAACATGCAAAAATGACTTATTACATTTAGTGTTTTTGATTAACAACATACTGCACAAAATATTTATAGAATAATGAAAGTATTTTTTGATGAATATGGTTTATTAGGTAAAATTTAACAGTTGGATTTGATAATGCATCTGCAAATACTGCATCAATCAATGATTTAATAGAAATATGCGAACCAAATTTAGGGTGTCATTTTTTTCATGTTCATTGCACATGTCGTGTCCTTAATTTATGTGTTCAAGATGGTTTGGAAAAATTATCACCTTTCATTGATCCTATTAAGAAATCACTTAATTGTATTTGGTCATATTCTCAAGTTAAGAGAGAATGGGCCAAATTTTGTAAATTTAATGGTATTAAACCGATAAAATTTTCGCGAGATGTTCCAACATGTTGGAATTCAACTTATTTTCTTTTATGTCAAGCTTTACAATACAAAGCTGCATTATGCATTTTTTTTCTCAACATGTTCAACATATCACACTTTTTCCTAGTCAATGAGAAATTTGTGAAAATTTTTTAGAGATTTTAAAAGTTTTTAATGATGCTACATAAATTTTTAGCGGAGTTTATTATCCTACAGCACATTTATTTATTCTTGAAAGTTTGAATATTATTGGTAATCTCGATGAGCATGTTGATAGTCGTGATCTTAATGATATTATTTTGTTTGAAGCTATTAATGTTATGAAACGAAAATGTTTGCATTATTTTATACACATTCCTTTACTTTATCTTATTATTGCTGTTTTTTATCCTAGATTTAAATTAGAAGGTTTGAATAGTGCTTTACCCGCTTACTATGTATATTTAGGAATATCAGATGAAATTGATATTATAAGAATAATAGCTAAAATAAAAATTGATTTAATAGAGTTATTTAATGATTATGTTATATGATATAACTTGCAATCATTAGGAAAATCTAGTTGTAGCAAAAAGACCGTAATGCAATCAAGACTTAGCGCAGGTGATCGTTGGTTATTACAACGAAATAAAAAACATAGGGATAAAATGACTAATAACCCGGAATTAGATAATTATTTATCTACAAATTTTGAGTTTTCAACTGAAAGTTTAGTTAGTAAAAATTTTCAAATCTTTGAATGGTGGAACCGACATCAAAATGTATATCATGTATTATCAATTATTGCTAAAGAGATATTGGCAGCACTCATTTCCACCGTTGCGGTTGAGCAATCCTTTAGCATGGGAGGCAATATATTGGAAGTTAGACGGTCTTCATTACATCCAAGCACTCTAGAAGCAACAACATGTGTGGAAGATTGGACCTGAGCTGATCTGAGGTAACAAGAATATGCCCCTGATGAATTTGAAGACTTGTTCGATAATGCATCTGCAAGTGCAAGCGGAACTGGAGCTGAAGGATCAACAATCACTGATGATGATTGATAATTAAATAATTATAAAATTACAATGGGGAAATATCTATAAAATGTAATGGAACTACGTGAGCTTTGATTCCTCTCACCCCTGGAGGATACGTAAGCAACTTAAGTTTTTAAAAATTTAAGTTCAAGCTCTTTAATTTAATAAATTTTTTATTTTATTTTTTTAGGTAGGATTTTTATTTGTAATTTATTTAATGTAATTATATAATGTAATTTTATTATACAAATTCAAATTCATAATTTTAAATTATATTAATTTATCAATTTCAATTTTTTATTTTCAATAAAGCAAAAAAAAAAAAAAAAAAACCGAATGGTTCAGTTCCGGTTCCTATTCCGGTTCTGGTTCTGGTTCCACATTTAGTGTGGAATCGGGAACCGGAAGGTTCGGTTCGGTTCGGAACCGAACCGAACCGCCGGCCGAGTCTATATATAGCATTTTGAGTGTTTTCATTGGCCTATTTGGATACTTTTAGATAATTATACTTTGGCCCAATA
This sequence comes from Zanthoxylum bungeanum, assembly GCA_019454045.1. Lineage (NCBI taxonomy): Eukaryota > Viridiplantae > Streptophyta > Magnoliopsida > Sapindales > Rutaceae > Zanthoxylum > Zanthoxylum bungeanum. Next base: position 19,159 of record SKCR01000577.1, on the reverse strand, counting down.
GATTGAGCTTCTTGCATTTAAGTCCTCAGAAATTGCAATATGGCCCTAATTGGAAAGATTATTACACTTGAGTACAAATTTCATTCAAACTCCACATTTGAGCCCTTTGAAAATTTAATTTCATATGGTTAGAGGAATTACTAAATTACCCTTATAAAAATTGAGTTATTACAAGTTTTTTTTTTTTTTTGTGGGAGATTTGTTTTAGGCATCATGAGGCTAAAAGTGATGATGAGCAAACAGTTTATCACTCAATTATCATGAATAAACCCTTATATCATTTGATAGACAGAATTAAGTATATATTATGAGTCCTAAGCCAATGGATTTTCAGATTGCAACTGATCAAATTCAATAAACGTCCATTTTGTCACGCATGCATTTTATCTTCATTTATTGTACAAGGTAAAGATCTCAAAATTTGGGCATCAATAACATTCTAAAATTAAGTGACTAATAGAGTATTTGATACTACTTTATATCAATTGAGTGAAAGGCAAGTCACTATGATGAACTCATGTGAAGTAGTAGTAGTAGCGTTTTATTCAAGCATCATCTTGTGCAATCGAGGTTATTTCTTTACTGTAAGTACATTATTACAGTGACTTTATGATACTTGTTGTCGTTGTAATGAATGTTAAGCTTCATGCTACAAAATTACTATGGCATGCAAAAATCGATTTACCTTTGCGTTTAAATTCAGCTTGTTTAATTCAGAGACAAATCTTAGCTAGTGGAAACTTTTTTCACTTTCGGCTAGTTGGATAATTTTTCACTATAGTAATACGAAAGTGGACGATGAATCTTAGTGTAAAAGTAAAATTATTATATTTTAAATTGGAGGTCACATGTTTGAGTGGCGGAAATATTCTATTCGTGAGAAAAATAAGGATAAAACTGCAAACATATTAAATCTTCCTCAAAATTTATCATGTAAGAAGTCTCGTGTAATAGATCATTTTTTTAATTATTAATAAGAAAGTGACTTATGGTATAGTGATTCAGAAGCTCAATGTCCTACTTTTGGGGTACACTTATGGAAAATTTAGGTTTAATTTTTTGACTTTATACAGTCATGAAGGAACTGCCGCCAAACCAGACAGATAAAGAAAGATTTTATTGTTATTGCCGTGATTGGGACTGCTTCAGGCTACAAACATTGCCGGGGTCAATGTACCAAGAAGCCTTTATTAACAAGTTTTGCGGAATTTTGATCAAAGTTGAAATTGTGTAATGGCCCACTTTAAGATCTTCTTGATTAAAAAGCCTAATTATTGGATAATTCTGACCGTCCAAACTTGTTTAGCATGTGAATTTCCTTCTCCATTCTTTTCTTTTTAAAGAAACTTTACATACAACCAGAGTAATCACAAATTGTTATTTGAGTGATTTGATTTAATCAATTTTGACCGTTTTAAATCAATGTTGATTTTCGAACGATTTTGATTGATTAATCGATCGATTTTAATTTTTAAACAAATTTAAATTACGATAATAACACTAATACCCTTAGTTTATTATAATTTCTTATAAAAATGACAAGTTTTTCTATTTGTATCAAAATGGCCTCTATGCATATTGACTTAACTAAAGATTTTTAGATTTTTTAGCCTTTTTTTATCATAAATAAAATTTGTTTTGTGATTTTTTGAGGATCTTGAGATATGAGTTTTGAATTAATTTTTTTAGTCATATAAAATATCAATTTTACCCTTTCCGATTCATTTCTTACCCATTCCTGATTATTTCTGATTAATCGCAAATCGTTCTTGAAGCTATTTATTACTGATTTTCTATTAAACTGCCTAGCATACAAGATCAGAGTTCAAGAGTATTTTTTATATTTTGAGACCTTTGGCCATAATATAATATTAAATTAAAAAAATTGGAGTATTTGACCATTAGTTATTTTCTTAAAAAAAATATTGGGAGCTATAGGAGGACTAGTTAAGATCAGCCATGCAGATAATAAATTTAATAAACACTTAACATAGTGATTATTAGTCTAACAATTTTAGGATGTAAACATTGCAGCATGCTTATGCATGGTTCCAAATTAAATAATTTAAAGAGAAACAAAATGAGTTATCAAATGGAAGTTTTAAGTACAAATTCAAGCAAAGCCCCTTTTAATCTACCAGTGGATGCCATCAATCCCCATTTGCTTATATTAATTATTACAATTCTACAAGCCTGTTCCAAGAAGAGATAATTAAACTAAGAAGCTGGACCAGTCAGTGAATAAAGAAGAATCAACTAATTGCAAGAATATTAAATGCATCACCCTTTTGCATGCTTACCACAACAACAAATTAAAATGAAGAAGCCTCTAATAATTCATTTCCAAAATTGAAGGTCACAAAAGAACTCTCATAGCTAGTTCTAGCTTTGGATTTCAAATGAATTAAGAGTATCTTTTAAAAGCGTCATTAATAGAATGTCAGTAAAACCCTTTTTCTTGTTAGTGTTAACTAAGATTTGAAAGATTTCTTTTAGTGATATATTAAACCCTTAAGAGAATCACTTTAGTATATAGCTAGAATCATATTTATTAATTAGGATCTTTTAACCTCCGATTAGATTTGTATATGTGGGCATTCAATCCATAAGTAAAAGACCACATCAATTTGGACTATAATTTAACAGAGCAATGATCGATCGATCTACAGAAGTAACTTGATGGGCATATGATACAAGAACTTTCATGCAACATCTATCAATTTGATTAGTAGCAATATCGTAGTAATGAATCACTTAGATTGGCCTTTTGCAGTCGGTTGCATATGATTAAATAGGTATTATCTAAAGCTATCGTATATAAAAAAAAATCAATTCTAGTAGTGGGTGTTGGAAAAATGCTTATAAGTAAGTATTTTGAGGCTCAATTTTAAGCATGGTCCACTTCGTGTTAGTGGTTGTTATTGAATGATTCGGATACTCCTCCGTGAGTACTTCGAAATGGTATATTCATATGCTTAAAATGGTGCTTGGGTGAATGAGAAATTATTGCTCAAAGTTCACCCATTGGTGTTGGAAAATCAAGAGAAGTTAGCTTGTCCCATATGGGAAAGCTATAGAGGGAAAATTGTGCTTATATATGATTGCTCATATGTAGATGGGTAAGAGTTATAAGGATAGAGGCTCTCTCTACGAGCGCGGGGGGTTGCAAATCAAATCCGAATCAAGCTTGGCTCGTGTGCACCTGCGTACACGAATGTCGGACCAAATTGTGCGGGCCTGGCCCAGCCAATTTTTGCATGTCTCTTTAATTTTTCAAAGCCTTTTAAAGTTCCATAACAGTTGAATTAATGACATTAATCAACTTGGTGGTTACAAGCAATAGAAGGTCTCCCACTCATGTGATTAATTGGCATGTTAATTTCTTTAAAATGATGGAAGTGTATTTTCTTTTTTCTTTAGTTGAATACAGAAAACAAGTTCTTGTTAGGAGAGTTCAAACACTTCAGCTGTTCGTTGTAGTCGAATTTGGTGGTGCCCAATTTCGTCTATTTTCCGTTGCATCCTGGGAAACAACGTCTCGCGTTCTACTGCACCAATCGGTAGGGGACGAATTTGTTTTAAGGAGATTGTTGCCGCATCAACAAGCCTCGGAATTCTCTCGGTTCGCGCTGCTTTCGGGCTGGTGTTTTACTGTCGACTGTTTTACTTATTTCTCGTTCTCTGTCTGTACTTGTCCTGTTGCTATTCTGTTTATTGTATCACTTTCGTTAATTGTATCATTTCTGTTCAGCTTACTGTTTGTTCAAAGTCCATTGTAAGAACACATTAACCAAATAAGTTGTAATAGTGGGTTGGTGAGTTAATTTATCAAGCAGCTAGTATCTAAGTAACTTGGTTAGATAGATTCTACGTTGTGAATGTACTCAAATTAATAGGGTAGTTTTAGAAACTTCTTTTTTAGTTATTAAAGTTTGAGTCTTTTAGAAATTTACCTTCACAACAATCGTGGTCAAATATTTATAAATGTTATTTCCAATACGGTGAGGTATACATGAAAAGATATACCAACGCACAAGTTATGAATTTATAATTAGAGAAAGGGAAATATTAACTTCATCATAAATAAAGTCATCTAATTTCTGAGTTTATTCAAAGTATTTGAGATTTTGAGATATAGTATTCTTAATGTGGCAATTATTGTGTGAATAATGAATCTCTCAAAGTGAGGGGACGACCCTTATTTATACAAATAGGTGGTCATATTTTGAGAAAATTATTTACTCTAATTTACACTTGTGTGTTTCAGTATTAATTAGGTTTTCCTTGTGAATATGCTTTTCAAGGAGTATCCGAAGATGTTGGATCTATATCGGAAAGACTTGCTCCAAAGGCTTGTGGAATAGATTATTATGGACATTTCATACCTGGACAATGTGATATAAATTATCTTCAAGGCATGTTTGGCCGAGTACATAACTTTAGAGTAATCTGATGGTGACACATCATCAAGGGGACACATCGTTGGGATACATATCAGAGAGGACATGTCATCAAGTGAAATGATCCACATCATCAAAGAGGGTGCGTGTTGGAGTCCAGCATGCATGACAACTGTAAGTTCCAGCTGCATGAAGTTGGCAACACATTTTGCCAACTGCCAAAACTTGTGCCACTGTACCACACGTTTTGACAGCTATAAAAGGAGCCCCAAATCACATTGTTTAGCATCTTAAATCCCAAATCAGAGTGAAACATAGAGAGTAAAGAGAGTTTGAGAGTTTTGTTGTAAAGCTTTGAAATAGCTTTGTAATTCTTTTGTTTAAGTAATAAAAGAATAGTTTTCTCTCATTTCTCCTCTATAGTGATTGTTTATATCACAACAAGTGGTATCAGAGTTAAGGTTACATGGAGGGATCCCGAAACTCAAAAATAAAGCTTCGGTTCGGAGAATTGGTTCCGACGAAAGTTGTCAAAAATTAATTTTGAGCATACTATCGGTTTTTTCACGACGAGACGAGCACAGTGGTATTTTTCGGCGATTAAACGGAGGTTAGACGACCCCGCACGCGCCAGGCAGAGGACAGCTCAAGCGCCCGACGCGCGCCACGCGCCTCCACGCGCTGCTGAAGGTTGAAGACGCTGAGTCAGCGCCACGTCAGCGTCCAGTCATCCGCCACGTCAGTCGTCAGACACAGTCATCAGCACAGTCAGCACGCCACGTCAGCAACCATATGTCATTCAGTCAGCGCCACGTGTCTGACATTTGTCTACCATGTTAGCAATAGTACTAAAAAGTTTGATGACACCATGTTGGCAAATGGTTTCAAAATCAATGAATGTGATAAATGCATTTATGTCAGAGAGACAGAAGTTGACTATGTCATTTTATATCTCTACGTTGATGACATATTTATTGTCGGGAGTAATATTAAAATGGTGAAATCTACCAAGAAAATGTTAAAATCTAAGTTTGACATGAAAGACATGGGTCTAGCAGATGTCATTCTGGGAATAAAGATCTCGAGAAGTTCAGATGGACTTATTCTTGATCAGTCGCACTATGTGGACAAGATTCTTGGTAAATTCAACAATGATGATTCTGCTGTGGCTAGAACTCCTTTAGATGTGAGTCTACACCTATCAAAGAATAGGGGAGATGGTATATCTCAAGTAGAATACTCTAGAGTTATCGGGAGTTTGATGTACCTATCGAGTTGTACAACGCCTGATATAGCATGTACAGTAAACAAGCTCAGCAGATATACGAGTAATCCAGGGGTTGATCACTGGAAAGCAATAGTGAGAGTACTTAGGTACTTACGTTTTACTCGTAATTATGGGTTGCACTATCATAGATATCCAGCTGTAGTCGAAGGATACAGTGATGCTAATTGGATATCTGATATGAAAGACTCAAAGTCTACCAGTGGCTATGTGTTTACACTAGCAGGTGCAGCTATATCGTGGAAATCCTCCAAACAGACTGTGATAGCCAGATCTACAATGGAATCAGAATTCATTGCATTAGACAAGTGTGCTGAAGAAGCAGAATGGCTTCGAAATGTTCTAGAGGATATTCCAAGTTGGCCTAAGCCAGTGCCAGCATTTGCATTCATTACGATAGTCAATCTGCAATTGGAAGGGCACATAACAATATGTATAATGGTAAGTCTAGACATATTCGTCATAGACACAATACCGTTAGACAATTACTCTATACTGGAGTTATTTCGATTGACTATGTAAATTCAAAGGATAACATTGCAGATCGCTAACCAAAGGGTTAAATAGAGAGTTGGTTGTGAATCATCGAGGGGAATGGGACTAAAGCCCATTAGATAAATGTTTATTACGAAGGAAAACCCAACCTTGTTGACTGGAGATCCCAAGATCTATTTTCAATGGGACAACCTACTCGTAAAAGACATAATTGGTTCACTGTGGGGGGTTTACCCTCTAGTCCATTCCTATGGTGAAATGAAATAGTAATGCTCGTATGGATTGAGGTTAAGCAAAGGCTTTTAATGATTCTTATGCGTCGGGAATCCAAGCAGAGTATTACGAGATGCTCTTAAATAAGAAATCACCTATGTGAGAGAGAAGTGGGGCCGCTTCAAAGGGAATTGTACGGGGCACAATTCTTAGAACCTCTTGCAGAACCAGGTTGATGTTCATGGCCAAAATGAGCATACAATGAGAACTCAGATGTGTTAGGTAAAACATCTGTGTGATATATGTTCTCCATTTACATGAACGGCAGTACAGTTCAATGACATCGCGTCCACTATCAGCCAGTAAATGAGATATATTTTCACAAGGGAAAGTTCAAAGGCTGAGGCCTACCTATCCTATGCAGGTGTTGAACCGTTGAACTCTTCTAGGTCAAAATAAAATATTTTATACAATAATTTTATTCGACGTTTTTCGCCAATTTCATTCATGTGGGGGATTGTTGGAAAAATGCTTATAAGTAAGCATTTAGAGGCTCAATTTTAAGCATGGTCCACTTCTTGTTAGTGGTTGTTATTGAATGATTCGGATACTCCTCCGTGAGTACTTCGAAATGGTATATTCATATGCTTAAAATGGTGCTTGGGTGAATGAGAAATTCTTGCTCAAAGTTCACCCATTGGTGTTGGAAAATCAAGAGAAGTTAGCTTCTCCCATATGGGAAAGCTATAGAGGGAAAATTGTGCTTATATATGATTGCTCATATGTAGATGGGTAAGAGTTATAAGGATAGAGGCTCTCTCTACGTGCGCGGGGGGGGGGGGTGCAAATCAAATCGGAATCAAGCTTGGCTCGTGTGCACCTGCGTACACGAATGCCGGACCAAATTGTGCGGGCCTGGCCCAGCCAATTTTTGCATGTCTCTTTAATTTTTCAAAGCCTTTTAAAGTTCCATAACAGTTGAATTAATGACATTAATCAACTTGGTGGTTACAAGCAATAGAAGGTCTCTCACTAATGTGATTAATTGGCATGTTAATTTCTTTAAAATGATGGAAGTGTTTTTCGTTTTTCTTTAGTTGAATACAGAAAACAAGTTCTTGTTAGGAGAGTTCAAACACTTCAGCTGTTCGTTGCAGTCGAATTTGGTGGTGCTCAATTTCGTCTATTTTCCGTTGCATCCTGGGAAACAGACGTCTCGCGTTCTACTGCACCAATCGGTAGGGGACGAATTTGTTTTAAGGAGATTGTTGCCGCATCAACAAGCCTCGGTACTTGTTCTGTTGCTATTCTGTTTATTGTATCACTTTCGTTAATTGTTTCATTTCTGTTGAGCTTACTGTTTGTTCAAAGTCCATTGTAAGAACACAGTAACCAAATAAGTTGTAATAGTCTTAAAACAAAATCTGACTCTGTGGATATGGAAAACAGTCCAAACACAGTAGATCTGAATGTGGCAACCTCTTGGCTGGGCAGAATGTAGTGGCAGCCCCCGTGGCTGACCAAAGTACAGTGGCAGCCTCTTCGGCTGGCCAACTTGCTTCAGCCTCTGGGCTTAATATGGCAGCCGCTGTGGCTGGCCAAGGTGCTGCTGCCTCTGTGGCTAGACAACATGTTGGACATTTGAGCCATGTCAATCCTGCTGCGGAAAAACCTGAAAAATTCAGTGGTCAGAATTTCAAACGGTGGCAACAAAAAATGTTTTTCTACTTGACCACGTTGAACCTTGCTAGGTTTCTAAAGGAAGATGCTATTGTACCCGAAGAGGGTGAGAATGATATTCAAGTGATAAGTGCTATAGATGCTTGGAAGCATTCTGAATTCCTATGTAGGAATTATTTTCTGAATGGGTTGAGTGATTCCTTGTACAGTGTGTATGCCGGAATGAAAATAGCAAAAGGGCTTTGGGAATCTTTAGACCGAAAATATAAAACTGAGGATGCCGGTACTAAGAAATTTGTCGTAGGCCGTTTCCTAGATTTCAAGATGGTTGATTCCAAAACTGTTTTAAGTCAAGTACAAGAATTGCAGATTATTCTAGCAGAAATTCATGCTGAGGGGATGGTTTTAAGTGAAACCTTCCAAGTAGCCTCGATAATTGAAAAACTACCACCTGGTTGGAAATTTTTAAGAATTATCTAAAGCATAAGCGAAAAGAAATGAGCATTTAAGACTTGGTTCTTAAGCTTAGAATTAAGGAAGATTACAGAGTATCTGACAAGAGAGGAATAACTCATGAGGCCAAAGCAAATGTTGTTGAACATGGCCATAAGAACAAGAACCCTAAAAACAAAGGGTCAAAGATGGGCCCTAAAGGAGGAGTTTCCAAGAAATCCAATTTTAAGGAAGATGCTTCAACTGTGACAAAATGGGTCACAAGTCTTCTGAGTACAGACTGCCGAAGAAGAAAAAGAATCAAGAGGCTAATGTGATGGAAAACATGACTCAAGATGTTTCAGACATTAACCTTTTAGCTGTGGTTTCTGAGGTGAATCTGATGGGTTCTAACCCAAGAGAGTGGTGGATTGACACTGGTGCCACTCGACATGTGTGCTCGGACAAGAGCATGTTTTCTTCATTTGAGCCTACTGGTAATGGGGAAAAATTATACATGGGAAATTCAGCAACATCTGAGATTGAAGGTCAAGGCAAGGTGATTCTGAAGATGACCTCTGGGAAAGAGTTGACTTTGAACAACGTTCTGTATGTACCAGAAATACGGAAGAATCTTGTGTCTGGATCACTTCTGAACAAGCACGGATTCCGGATGGTGTTCGAGTCTGATAAAGTAGTTTTAACTAAAAATAGGATGTATGTGGGAAAAAGGTATGTAACTGATGGGCTCTTTAAGCTCAATGTAATGGTTGTTAAACCTAAGAATATCAATAAAGCTAGTTCTTCTGCTTATATTGTTGAGTACTCTAATCTATGGCATGGTAGATTAGGACATGTTAATTTTAATTCATTACGGAAATTAATTAACATGAACCACATTCCCAATTTTAAAATTGATAACAAACATAAGTGTGATACTTGTGTTGAGGCAAAACTAACTAGATCATCTTTTCATAGTATTGAAAGAAACTCTGAACCACTTGATTAATACATACCGATGTATGTGATTTTAATTCAATACAATCAAGAGGTGGTAATAAATATTTTATTACCTTTATTGATGATTGCACAAGATTTTGCTATGTGTATTTGATGAAAAGCAAGGACGAAGCTATAGTGAAATTTATTCTTTATAAGAATGAAGTTGAGAACCAACTGAATAAAAGAATTAAGGAGTTAAGAAGTGATCGTGGTGGTGAGTATGTTTTTCCTTTTGTATCACTTTGTGAACAAAATGGAATCATACATCAAACCACAGCTCCTTATTCACCTCAATCCAATGGGATTGCAAAACGTAAGAATCGTACCTTGAAAGAGATGATGAACGCTATGTTAATTAGCTCTGGCTTACCTCAGAATATGTGGGGAGAAGCTGTTTTATCAGCTAATTACCTTTAAAATAAGGTACAACGGAAAGAAGCAGGAAAAACTCATTATGAAATGTGGAAAGGAATAGTACCTTCCTATAAATTTCTTCGAGTGTGGGGGTGTCTTGCCAAGGTAGTCATTCCTCCACCTAAGAAGGTGAAGATAGGACCAAAAACTGTTGATTGCATTTTCATAGGATATGCACATAACAGTAATGCTTATCGATTTCTTGTGCATGAGTCTAATATACCAGATATTCACAAGAATATGATAATGGAGTCGAGGAATGCATCCTTTTTCGAATACGTTTTTCCTTGTAAAACTAATTCGAATTCAAATGTGCACAAACGGGTACATGAGACTATCAGTGAAGATAGTCAGGACCGGAATAAATAAATGTTCCGGAGGATCAACAAGTTGTTGAACTTGAACCAAGACGTAGCAAAAGAGCTAGAACGGAAAAATCATTTGGTCCAGATTTTTTGACATTTTTGCTAGAAAATGATCCTCAAACCTATAACGAAGCTGTAAGGTCAGTTGATGGTGCTTTGTGGAAAGATGCCATCAATAGTGAAATTGAATCCATCTTACAAAATCACACATGGGAGTTAGTGGATCTTCCTTCAGGATGTAAACCGTTAGGATCCAAGTGGATTTTCAAAAGAAAATGAAGGTAGATGGATCAATTGACAAGTACAAAGCAATACTTGTAATTAAAGGTTACAGACAACGTGAAGGTCTTGATTACTTTGATACTTATTCTCCTGTAACGAGAATAAATTCCATAAGGATGATACTAGCGATTGCAGCTTTGCGCAATCTTGAGGTACATCAGATGGATGTGAAAACAGCCTTTCTGAATGGAGATTTAGATGAAGAAATCTACATGGAACAACCTGAAGGCTTTATAGCTCCAGGACAAGGAAAGAAAGTCTGTAAGTTAGTTAAATCCTTGTATGGATTGAAACAAGCTCCGAAACAGTGGCATAAAAAGTTTGATGACACCATGTTGGCAAATGGTTTCAAAATCAATGAATGTGATAAATGCATTTATGTCAGAGAGACAGAAGTTGACTATGTCATTTTATGTCTCTACGTTGATGACATATTATTGTCGGGAGTAATATTAAAATGGTGAAATCTACCAAGAAAATGTTAAAATCTAAGTTTGACATGAAAGACATGGGTCTAGCAGATGTCATTCTGGGAATAAAGATCTCGAGAAGTTCAGATGACTTATTCTTGATCAGTCGCACTATGTGGACAAGATTCTTGGTAAATTCAACAATGATGATTCTGTTGTGGCTAGAACTCCTTTAGATGTGAGTCTACACCTATCAAAGAATAGGGGAGATGGTATATCTCAAGTAGAATACTCTAGAGTTATCGGGAGTTTGATGTACCTATCGAGTTGTACAACGCCTGATATAGCCTGTACAGTAAACAAGCTCAGCAGATATACGAGTAATCCAGGGGTTGATCACTGGAAAACAATAGTGAGAGTAGTTAGGTACTTACGTTTTACTCGTAATTATGGGTTGCACTATCATAGATATCCAGCTGTAGTCGAAGGATACATTGATGCTAATTGGATATCTGATATGAAAGACTCAAAGTCTACCAGTGGCTATGTGTTTACACTAGCAGGTGCAGCTATATCGTGGAAATCCTCCAAACAGATTGTGATAGCCAGATCTACAATGGAATCAGAATTCATTGCATTAGACAAGTGTGCTGAAGAAGCAGAATGGCTTCGAAATTTTCAAGAGGATATTCCAAGTTGGCCTAAGCCAGTGCCCGCAATTTGCATTCATTGCGATAGTCAATCTGCAATTGGAAGGGCACATAACAATATGTATAATGGTAAGTCTAGACATATTCATCGTAGACACAATACCATTAGACAATTACTCTCTACTGGAGTTATTTCGATTGACTATGTAAAGTCAAAGGATAACATTGCGGATCCGCTAACCAAAGGGTTAAATAGAGAGTTGGTTGTGAAATCATCGAGGGGAATGGGACTAAAGCCCATTAGATAAATGTTTATTACGAAGGAAAACCCAACATTGTTGACTGGAGATCCCAAGATCTAGGTTCAATGGGACAACCTACTCGTAAAAGACATAATTGGTTCACTGTGGGGGGTTTACCCTCTAGTCCATTCCTATGGTGAAATGAAATAGTAATGCTCGTATGGATTGAGGTTAAGCAAAGGCTTTTAATGATTCTTATGTTGGTTTCTATTAAGGTCCCGGATCGATTATAAGCATGAAAAACATTGCGAATACATCGACGAAGTTGCGGAATACTCACATCGATCGGTTGAGACGATTTGGAGACGAATGAAGCCAAAAAGCCCACTGCCTTTCACGCCAAAACTGACCAGTCCACTGCCTCCAATTTTCATAATTTTGAGATGACAAATGGAGCTCCAAGCCTCGTCTGACAGAGATGGAGAGAAATGTGTAAAAATTAGTTAGTAAAGCATTTCCAAAATGCCTTATATATTTTCAAAAAATACATTAAACAATTACCAAAAATTCATTAAAGAATTAAAATGGTAAAAGTCTTACCAACTAACACTATTTCATCTACTTCCATCTACTATTCAATGTCACTTTATCAAAGTGACATGTTGAGTGTCTATCACTCAATCAATCACATCCATCAATCAATCAATCAATCACTCAAAGTGACTTTTGATTTGACGCTTGATGTGACGAGTGATTTGACGCTTGATGTGACTTGCGTTGCCGCACTCGAATTCGAAATAAGAATGCGCTCGCAATCACACTCGGGCTCGGTTTCGGTAATTCCTAATTAGTGAGTTTTCCGTCGCGTCGTAATTAAATGATTACGCCTAGCGAATTCACTATTCACGTCGCTAACGAATTAATTCTAAATTAATTCGTTCGCCCGAATTAAAAAACAATTTCAATTCCGCGTCGAAATCCAATTTCGTTAATATATCGAATATATTAATTTATCGATTAATTCCAAATTAATCGTTATCTCTCTCTAGATGATATTTTATCCTAGATAAAATATCTCCGTAATTAATCCTAGATTAATTTTCTCTTTCTTCTATATAATCCCAGATTATTATGAGTGCGAGTTATGCGTCATCGGTGCATTATCGGGAAGCGACCCATGAGATCCCCGGATAATTCGGGCAGTAAATACGGTCGTCGGAATATCCGAATCACGTACGTACCAAGTACTACGTTCTACCGATTTACGAGACAAGATCGGCTTCTAGCAAAGCACGAAGTCTATCCAATTCTCCGGTCATATTCATCTAATGAATATTTAAGATCTATATCAGGCGTAGTATACCAAGTATCGTGTATATCGGCCCAGTATCGGATAGTCACGTGCTAGGGCTGGGGCTGGATAAGTGTTTGCCCCGTCCGAAACACATATCGGATGTCTGGTAACTAGTCTCTATAATCGGATATACATGACCTTGTCATAATATCCCGATGGCCGGCCAGCACTTAAGAGCACTAATTCTGTATCCTGCGTGACATCATCTCCACTATGACTGGAGTGATACTTCCGTCTTGACATCACACCCAACACTCTACGATTCTCAATATACCCAGCATTGGCGTACACAGAACCGGTTAGAGTCCTGGACGACCTCAACTAAAGCATATTGATTGTCGTAAGCATTAGCGGTGCAAGTCTCAGGTTAAGACCATACACACCTACCCTGATGTCGGACTCCCATAGACACATAGTCATAATACCAATGGGATTCCGAGGGGTCTATCCAGAGCGAAGCTGTTTCCCGTACCATCGGTGAAACACAACCTCCTATCGCACTTGCATGAGTATCCAATACCCAAATATATGAGAACTATGTTGTTGTGCCCTCACAACGCACACAAGTGCAATACTAGCCTATTCCGCATTATCGATGTCCAGTCTCGATAATACTCCGGCTAGGGATATTTAATGATTAATCCTTCGTGGACTGATACTGTCTCATATCATCTCAATCCAGGAACTAATCATATGGACCTCTCTTCATTTATATATCTAAGGTGATCTAATCACAAATGATGAGAGTGCAATTTCCTTGTCACATAGTTAATTTGTACAACAACACTATGGTCTGTACAAATAGTGACGCTATGGGTCATATTATCAACAATCTCCCACTTGGCACATAGCCAGTCACTCAAGTGTCGAACACCCGAACTATGTACGGTTCGCTCAAATTGCTGAGAAAAGGTTTTCGTCAGCGGATTTGCATGATTATCGTCTGACGCGATTTATACGATCATCACATCGCCACGATGTATGATCCGAACGAATCAGATGATATAGAAGTATATATTTGGATCGTCGATGAGACCTTTAATTCTTTAGCCTTATGCTGACGCCTAGCTCAGCTGCTAACAGAACTATATCTAATCTAATTCGATTTATTATTTATCGACCCAAATGGCTTCTATTGCTGCCTCAGCCGCAGCAATAATCCGCATTTGTTGTTTATTCGGCAACAGTATCTTGCTCGGAAGATTTCCAGCTCACTGTCCCGTTATTCAAACTTTATTGTACCGCAGTATTTAACTGTTTGGAAACTTGCGGTGGTAGTGATCCCAGTCACTTCAAGTTCTCCTTCTCCATAGTTTAAGACAACATCTTTAGTTCTCTAAGATACTAACAGATGTCTTTAACTTCAATCCAGTGACTATCACTTGGATTGACCCGATTGTGACTCCATATGCTCAAAGCGTATGAGACACCATATCAAGTACATTTTAAATGTCAATTTCGCGCAGAGAGTGTTAACAACTCCAAATCTATCCCAGTAGATCTTTATTCCTTGAATAAAGGTTGTTACTCTCCAGAATTCTACGGAGAGAATTCTATGAAAGCCAAGCTTTCACCAATTGCTTTATGGGAATTTCCTTGTCAGTGCATTCCCACTAACCTCCTTATATACACAAGAATCATTTCTTTTTGAATCAAATCATTAACCATTATGATTATTTCAAAATGACAGTTCCAAGAACCTTATGCTTGCTTCAATCCAAACATGGATCGAATAACCCGCAAACCTTGTTTGTCGGTTATACAAAATCGTCAGGATGTTGTAAGCATCCTCCAAGAGGTTTCCTTTTCAGGAAAGCGATTTTGATCATTAACTGACACATTTCATAAATGAAATATGCAGTATCAACAAGCATCTTCAAAATGGATTTACCATGGCAACAGGTAAAAGGTTGAACCGTAATCAACACAATGTTGATAATGATACCTTTCCGTCAAAAGCCTAGCTTTGTACGTTGGTATGTTGCCTTCCATGTATGTCTTCCTTGAAGACGTTTAATGTACCAATAGGCACAATGCCTTGTGGTACAACAAATAGTATCCAAAATAGTTGTTATACATGGAATCCATTTCAGACTCATGGCACTTTGCCATAATAGGGAGTCGATACCTTGGATCACTTCCTCGTACGTAGTCGGTTGGTATACCTCCATAAGATTTACATCTTTAAGGGGTTACATCAGAAACCCATACCCCAGGTTGTTTCCTGATTCTCTCCGATCTACGCGGTTCTTGTGTATTCGAAGATTAATGGTATAGTCTCATCCTTGATGAACTATATGTGTTCCATTAAGGACTTCGTGCCTTGAATAGTATTACTCCGATTTTCATCGAGTATCACTATTCTCCCACTGACCACTGCATATCGGTGTTCCTCTTAGGCAAATCGCATGGTGAGCAACAATTATATTGTTCTCATGTGAGATTTATAAGTACTATACTTATGGTTTCTCTTAGGATAACCTATATTTGGCACTTATCCAATTTGGGTTTTTAGTTTGGTATCATCCAAACGTTATGTCTGGCATACCCAAATTATTAGGAATGAAAAACTCTGTTTCTTTCCTGTTCATATCCTATATGATATCTGTCAAACAGATTTATATGGAACCTTATTCTAAATAAGTTTTGCACTGTTAATACATATCCTGTTGAAGGAAATGATAGCTCAGAGCGACTCGTGATAAACCTTATCATGTCCAACAAAATTTGGTTTTCGTTCGGACACACCGTCTAACTGACGTGTCTCGGGAGGAGTCCTCATCTGAAAGAATACTATACTCTTTCATGTATTTTTGAAACTTACTGCTTAAGTATTTTCATTACGATCTTACCGTGACGGCATAATACTATAGTCGATCTGTTTATCTACTTCGTGTCGAAACTCTAATAGTTTCTGATCTGTGTTCTTCAAAAGAAACACATAACCATAACGTGATGCCACATCCGTTAAGGTCACGAAATATTCATGTTCACATCTAGGCTAGCTAGATATGGGCCCACTAACTTCACCATGAATAGGGCTAACAGATCGATGGCATTTTACTATTACCAAGTAAATAGTATTTAGGTACTTTACCTAACTAAACTAGATTCGCAGAGACTTATTTGAATAGTCAAATCAGTCCTAGTACCCACTCTTCAAAAAGTATGGATATACGAGTCTTGTTTAATTGTGTCCCAGAAAATAATGCCACAAATAAGTCTCTATTGATCAAATCAATTTGAGCTATTTATTTGTCAATTTATATGTTTTGAGATTTTAATTATATTCAAATATAAATTCAGTTATTCACATCTAATGTGTTTATCTCAGTATCATCTTTATATAATGAAACACTTAGTGTTCTAGAATATAAAGGTTTATCCACAATGGATTAAACACTGATATAGAGATAATGTCTCTAGTCAAACTAGTTACATTATAACAGTTCCTAATTTAAGTACCCACCCGAAAGGTATAGTTCCAAAACTAGGTATCTACGGTCGAAACAGCGACTTTCGTCCGTTTCCGATTCGCAGAGCAATCTCAGCTTGAAGTCAGTATCCTGCTCAAAGCAGATTCTGAACATCAATACATATATTTTATGTACCACACTAAGTATTTAAAATCTAATTTCAATACTAGTAGTGAACATAACTTTGACAAACATTTTTAAGTAAAGCCTTGCCCTTTCTTTAATTCCTTCGTGTCTGCCATATCCAAATGGTAGTCACTTTGGGATATGTCAATATCCTTTTTCAATATTTTCAGGGAACCTTAGGCCAAGCCTTGAGGTTTTTAGAATATCGAAACAATGTGCACCTCGTGCTAACATGCCCAATTGCAAACTTTGACTTTTCACCTCTAGAATAGTCAATTAATTCTCCAAGAATTATTTATTACAATTTTAATACTTCTTAAATCTAAAATTAGATTTTATGACAAGTATATTAAATTAAGCACTAAAGTCATCATCACATAAATCTTCCAAAGATTTTATGCTCTACTATTTGCTTAATTATGGGCTTAAGGTATAATAAGTTATTTTATCAAAAAAGTAACCTATATTTATTCCCAATGAAAATTAAATCATTTAAAATATTTAATCCCAGATTATATTTTAAATATCCAACTTTTCAATTTTATCTTGATTACAATAGTCCAACTATTTAATCAACGATTAGTGGTACTATATATATTATAATGATTATAATAGTCCAACTATATAATCAAATATAATCCAAATTAATTAACCTCAATTACATTGATTACTATAATCCATTATAAAATCAACTGTAAACTGAAATTAATTAACTCAAATATATGATTAATATAATCCAATTATATATAATCAAGTATAATACAGTCCAACTGTTTTATTAAAACAACATTAAATTAGTCCAACTAATACTTTTAACATATGACGAGTGATATTGTTTGAGCGCGTATGGCGAGTAATTGAACGAATATTGCAAATTCAATTCTTGCCTCCCACTATTTTTCGTCGAGCCTCTAACCCTCTGTCGAGTACTCGGGAAACCGTGTTTCCTAGTGGGCTAGGATCCCGTTAAATATCACACAATCTTGACTTTGGCCAACAAATTGTATGATAATTAACTAGGTAGATCTCTAAGATCAATGGATCTAATCCAATTCCTAGATCCAGTAGGTGGACATCCAAGTCCTAAACATATATCCTATATATGCCTATATATCCAATATATACCCTAACCTTTTTCCTCTGAATCAACTAGGCCTTGGCTTTGGCACAACAAACCTGATGATCCCAGTCAAGCGCGGACCCATTGACCATGGAAGCTTCGTAATCAATGTCGATGGACAAGAAGTGGTCTTGACTTTGACCACAAACCACAACTTGGACAAGACACCAATATGGAACAAAGCCTCGTGATTCAAACACATCTTCGACGGACAAGGGCTTGACTTTGGCCAACAACCCATGCCAATATAGGATCTTGAGCAAGAATCACTCAATGGAAGGAAAAGACGCATGATATTTGATGAGGGCTTTTCGCGTGCAAATTGGCTACCAATTTCATTATCTTTGTTAAGGTCTCATCATCATACACCCTTAAACATGCATTCTAAATTCATAATAAAGCGAGTATGAAATAAATAATAATGATATGCGGATGGATACTTAACACATTGATCATAGATCAAATCTCTCCCTTTCTCACTCAAGCTAGCACTTGTATTACTTCTACCCGTTACACTACACTTCTAAAGAAACCTCATTTACATTGAGGGGAATAGGTGAGAGGAGAATACAAAGAGAATAAGGTGATAAGGCTGGACACGCAGGTCCAATTTAATAAATCGAATTTATTACAACAATTTCCAAAATTGCCCCACCCGACTAATATCCATCCGATATACATTATTCATTCATCACAACCACGTATTCACACAAAAGCATGCTATCAATCAATCTAATCAAATTAATTAATCTGATAATTATGTGATCATCCAATGTTCAAACAACGATTTGATTTTGCTCGAGTCAAACTCGTTTTTGCGAATAAGTACTCAAAGTACGAATTCTTGAATTAAATTAAACTACATAATTAAATCCAATTCAACATGCATTTAATAATAATTCACTATTCAATTCCAAATTAAATATTACACTTTATTTAATAAACCTTTAACGACTTGAATTCCAAATTTAATCGCGTCGGGACTCAAAGCCCGATTAACGTCCAACGTCAATTCAATTCAAGTCTAATGGGCTTTAATTAATTTCTTTAAGGCGTGGGCTTCGGCAACCAAAGCCCAATCAAGGAGTAACCCCATAAGCCCAGAAATCAATTAGGCCCATTAGGCCCAATTAAACTTTAAAGGTTTATAAGTCGCATTTGGGCTTAACGGAAGTGGCTTTGGGCCCAATTGGATCCAATCCATTTGGCCTAA
>SKCR01000576.1:0-29039 GCA_019454045.1 Zanthoxylum bungeanum | reverse complement strand
TTTTATTGAATATTAAGAGTAACTAATTCATTAAATTTGGGGTTGTAATAAATCTGAAACATGTTTATTAATTAATTTGCATATTTTTACTCTTTAAGTTTGTTATTTATTATTTATTATTCTATATATATGCTTTGAAGCTTATTTTATTTGTCTGGCCAATCATAGAATATTCTTGGTAAATCCTTAGAAACTCGAAATAGGGAATTTGGGTTAGTCGTAGGAATAATAACATGTGATTTATTCGTTGGATAGATTTCTCCGCAAGATAGAAATATACCTAAGGGGCATACGTAGCCAATATTAGAATTTATTCTTAATGAATTTGGTTTAAATTAATGGACATAAACATATAGTTAATTGGTTTAAATTGAATATTTTCACCGGACCATCGAAAGAGACCTGTGAATAATTTATTGTTATAGGTTAATAATTAGTTATAACAACCCAATTGAATGAATAATGTCTGGGCACATTACAGGCATGCTTAGATGAAGTTGCAACTCTAGGTTCTTTTATCTTCTAAGGTTTCTTCAAAAAGTGTAATTTGCTTTTTATTTACTTTTCAATTAAATCATTAAATTAATTATTCTTATCAATAGTTTAGTTTAAGTTAAGTAGGTTAGTCTTTGTATTAATAAGATGAATATTAAGTTCATGTGAGTTCGACATTCGACTATCAGTCACTATATTACTTGAACGATACGTACACTTACGTGCTCGATAAATAATATCGTGATCAGCATACCAACATAATTAAAAGATAAGAACTTAGTATGTAGATCTTTTCGTTGCCTGAGGACAGTAACTCACTGAAAATTTTGTTAGCTGATTATTATCATCTTTCCAAATCCATTGTCTTTGTAAATGCTAAAGCCTTTGAATTTGATAATAATCATGGGCTGGAATATTCAAATATATATAAAAATCAACATGATCAACTTCTAGAAAGCAATTTTAACTCATAGTACTGTTTAGTTTATGTCGCACTTTTATTCATATATCACTAAAGGTAAAATAATATTTAATGATGTTTAGATTTTTTACTTTAGGATTTATTATTAGATTAGCTTAAATCAATGGCTCGATTTTGATATCTAGATATATGTCAAAATTTTATGTTGAAATATTTCACCCATATTACTAGTGTCCGCACAAAATTTTCGTTCGGATACAACATAAAATATCAGTATTCTGTGGTGCATCCGCATGAAAAAATTGTGCGAACACCTGCAATTGATAATTTCTAATATAAATATCTATATAGCCTTTCTACGATGCGGATGCGGATGCCCACATGAGGTCGCCCGCATTACAGAATAACTGTATGTGTGTGTAATGTTGGATGTTTTCCTATTTATAACATACGGAAGTGAAGAAGTAATAAGTAGTATTTGCTGAAACAGTAGATTTTAGATCTGTTATAAACTAAATTCAGGTTCTGCCAATTTTAATTTCATAATAGTTTGTGATCGTTTAATTGTATAGCTGGATTGTTTGATATAAATTTAAATTTTAGTTTTTATATCTTTATATTTTTCTTTTTTAAGTTTATGAAATTTTGGATTCAGCATCTATATGTCTACCAGAGAATTTTATGATGTATTTAGTGTGATAAGAACGTCACTGCATCTAAAATAAAGGAAATTTATTATGAGATAAGTCTTGGAGTACTCATTGCCTTAATTTTCCATTTACATACTTGCATCTAAACTGTATATAAAAAAAATTAATAATAAAAAAAATTAAAAAAATAATAATAATAAAAAAATTAAAAAAAATTATGTTTTGAATCTGTTGAATGAGAGTATCTACATATAAATGAGTATTTTAGTCATAAGGCATGTTTTTTTAGTAAACCTTAAATTTAATACTTATCTATAAATTTGTATTATGGTGTTTTAATAAAAGATTAAGATTTGTGGTTACTTGATTACTGTTAACATGGTGTCAGAGTTCTGACCACCTAAGACACGACAACAGTTGATCGTTGACAGCGAACGGAGGTGCAGGCACTCCAACATCACTCTAGCGACCTCTAGCGACATTGCTTCGATGGAAATAGCAACCAATGGCGTTAGCTATGAACAGTGGCGGCGGTGAACAGTAAACCCGGCTCCGAATAGTAGCGGCGATGAACAGTGACATCAGTGATTAGTAAACCCTAATTTTTAATTTTTCCCATATATCATTTCCCTAAAAGAAAATAGAGAGGAGGAAATGCTTTCTGCAGAGTAAAAAAAAAAAAATTAGTTTGTTTCTACTGATTTGGTGGAATTGGTTACTAGTTGATTTATGATGGCATGTGATTTTGTTATTTGTATGTTGATGATGATTGGTACCGTATTATGTTATTTTTACATGCTTAGTTGTCATTTTTTATTTGAGTGTTTGGTTATTGGTTTTTGTTGGCGACTATTGATTTTGGTTGGCTTTTTTGTGATTGTTGTTATCTCTGATTGGAGATTTTCATTGATTGTTGTTATTTCCGCAAGTCTCTGTCGTTGTGGCTGTGAGTAGTAGTGAAGAGCAAAAAGTTATTTCTGAATTAATCCCTTCTTTGATAAAGATTACTAATATGAAGTTGAGTGGTAGTCATAATTATTTTCCAGTAGAGACGAACGATACAGTGATGTATTTCGAGGATTGATATGGAAGATCAACTGCCTGAATCCCCATCTTTTGAGATAGATAGAGTTGCATATAGGAAATGGATGAAGGCAGACGATAAGTTATTCAACCAAATTCAGCACACTTTGGAGCCATCTGTTGATGATGTCACTAATTATTATGATACCATGAAAGATATTTAGGATTATTTGGAATTTTTGTATGCTAGTAAGCATGATATGTTTCATGTTCACAATATGATGGTTAATATTTATTGGGTGGAGATAAATGGTTGTCCATTATTTGAATACTATATAGAAGGGAGGAAGGCTGCTGAGGAGAAACGGAAAATGTTCCCTATTGTGAATGATGTTAAGAAAATGCAATAACAAGATGGTAGACTTACGGTGCAGTGTTTTTTGGCCAGTCTTAGGAACGAGTATGTAGTGGCTTGAAGTCAGATGCTTGCGATCATTGAGTTACCTTCATCTTTGAGTGATGTTTATGCTCACCTTTTTCGGATGGGTAAGGATCCAGCTTTTGAAGGTCCTAAAGTAATTATCACAAGTGAGCCAATAGCCTTGGTTAGTTCTCATTCGCGGGGAGACATCCTTAGAGAATGTGGTAGAGGTGGTTATCGATGAGCCAAATGAGGTAGTCCTCATACGTGTTACAATTGTGAAGAGATAGGTCATGTGAATAGTATATGTTAGAAGTTACATTGGAAACCATCGTAGATACATGGGGGATAAAATTTGAACATTTAGCTGGCCAATATGGTCTATTACCTACACTTTCTCCTACCACATTTGTTCATGATCCTCATGCCCCAGATGTTACTATTTCTACAGATGAATATGCAAAACTGACTCTATTTTATGCCTCACAACAAGATACATCGCCTTCTAGTGCTTCATTGGTACTAACAGGTAATCCCAAAGCTTGTCTATCTACTTCCTCCCATCATTGGATTATTGATTTAGGTTCTTCTGATCACATGATTTCACTTCATCCTCTACTCTTTGGCATGTTACTTTAGCTAATGGATCCATTTCTCCTGTTATCGAGAGTGGTACTGTCTCTATAATAATTCTCTTTTATTGTGTTTAGGTTTTTTGTTTTCTTTAATTTTTGTTTAATTTATTGTATATCAGTAAATTACAACTATAATCAATTGTTCTATTCATTTTCTCCCTAATTACTGTTTCTTTCAGGATCTCAAGACGAAACAAATTATTGGTGGAGGTCGTAAAGTTAGAGGCATTTATGTTCTTAACTCACATGATCTGATTTCGTGATTGGTTGCATGTACGAGTCAGGCTTCTACTTTTCAATTTCATTATCATTTTGGTCATCCGCCTCTTCAGAGTCTTCACAAGTTGTGTCATATCTTGAGATCTGTCTCAATGTTAGATTGTGAGTCGTGTCAGTTTGCAAAACACCATATAGTGTCATACTAAACTCGTGTCAATAAACGGGCCACGTCCCCATTTGCTTTAGTTCATTCAGACATTGAGAGTCCTTATTCTATTTTATCTAAAACTAATTTTCTATATTTTGTGATATTCATGGATGATTATTCTCGAGTTACTTGGTTATATCTCATGAAAAATCATTCTTAGTTATTTTCTATTTTTTGCAATTTTTGTCATGAGATTAAAACTCAATTAAACTATGTTATTCAAATTTTATGCAGTGAAAATGCAAAGGAATACTTTTCATCCCCATTCACCTCGATCTTTCTCAACATAGAACTATACATCAATCCTCATGCGTTGTTACTCTATAACAAAACAGGATTGCTCAACGTAAAAATAGTCATTTATTAGAAGTTACTCATGCTCTTCTCTTTTAGATGCAAGTACCTAAATTTTTTTGCACTAACCCTGTATTAACTATCTGTTATCTGATCAATCTTATATCGTCATCTGTGCTGAATGGTTTGAATCATTTTTCTCTATTATTTCCTTCTCAACCTTTATGTAATCTTTCTCATAGAGTCTTTGGGTGCACATGTTTTGTTCAAGATATTCAATCTAACATATCTAAATTAGATCCACGATCTTTGAAATGTCAATTCTTAGGTTATTCTCGAGTACAACATGGGTATCGCTGTTACTCTCATACTCTCGATCATTATATATTCTCTGCCAATATTACGTTATTTGAGTCTTTACATTTCCCTATGTCAACTAGTCCAGTTACTCCTACTGATGATACTGATGATTTCCTAATTTATACTTTATCCCAGTGTATAGTGTTTTCTCCTACATAGGTTACTTTAAGATTGTCTATCACCCAAATGTACATTCGACACTAGACTCATGCTCATGTGACTCAAATTGACGATATTATTGTTGCGTCTCTACCACCTGCTTGATCTTCAGATCCAACTTCTTCTTTTGATCATTATCTTGAGCTTCCTATCGCTTTATGGAAAGGTAAGCGCTATTGTACTTATTGTTGGGGTTTTAGCGCGGGCGTAGCGGTTCGGGTGAAATCGTAATTTTAAAACTTTTTAAATTACCGAATAAATTATTCAATATCCAATATGAATAATTCAATCATATTTCACCTAAACATATTTATTCGATATCAAATAACGACATAAATAGTTAAGAAACATTGCGAAATTTTTACGACAATGTTTTTCTGTAAAATGGCATAAAACACGTTTTTAACTGAATCGACCACCCAATGCACATGAGGGATGCTCAGTGCTAGGGCAATTCATGGGCTGCCCGAACAGTGACAAATTCACTGTTTGGTAGCTGTCACCCGGTTGGCTCAAAAGTCACCCGGTAACGCCGTTTTTCACCGTTTTCACATATTTCAACTCCGAAACAACTTCCGGAAATTGTTCCAATACCCAAAACACATCCAATACATTCATATGACATTATTTTCATCACAATAAACCCAGTTTTTCCTGATCTGATTTTGTAACAAAAGTAATCAATTTTTCATGCTTTAATCTAACTTTTCAACATTAATCAAATTAATCACAACACCAACCCAAGTCACCACCATGAAGCACCCAAGAATAATTATATGCATTACAAGAGTGGTCATAACCTCTAGAATGGGAACATATCATCAAATGATCAAATTGAACAAATATTACAATAATATCTTTCAATCTAACTTCACACATGCAATAAGCCCTCAAATCCATCTTTTAAATCAAAAAGCCCAAATTTCTAAGAAGTAAGAAAACCCTAGAACCATTCTAATAATTCAAGAATAAGAAACTAATTTCCTAAACTTAAGAATATTAAAGATTACCTTTTAATCTTCAACTTTCCTTAAGCTTTTCTTGAATTTTTCACTTTCTTCTTCCTTGAATCATCAAGCAAAGTTGGAGACCTATTTTTGGAAGATGAATTCGGCCATAGTGGATTATATAAGAGAAAAAAAAAATTCTAGCTTAAAAAGCACCTATGACCGACTTTAGGGGGGCAAAATTATCATTTTTTGTAATTTAATCTAATTAAACATAATAAGTTTTAATTTAACAAATCAAATTTGCACACTTAAAGCTTAATAAAACCATGCCATTTGTAACCAATAATAATCAAATATTTTTCATAACAATTAAGAAATATATATCATTTAATTATTCAAATATTTAATATTTAAATAATTAATTAATATAATTATTATATATTATTGGTATTTTATTTACATTAAATAACAAATACATATATTAATGGCATGTGTCAAAATCTCATTTGTCAATAAATTAATATGTATCAAATCAAATTTTGTATCAAATACAAATACACATTAATTGTTAATTGACCAAAATTCCCTAAAGCATGTGTTTTCGTTTAACCGATTAAACGATTCGAATTAACTCATTTAATCCAATGAAATATTATGAATAATCTGTATTATTCATAACGCGTTGCCCAAGTGCTCAACGAGTACACTTCATATTGTGGGACTCTCTAAGTTTAGGTTTATCCATCATGAAATCCAATTTCGTGTCCATAATTCACCCACTAATGAATTATGAAGACAACGAATAATCTCGCTAAACTATGCAAGTCGAGGTCATTGCATACGTATAATCTCTCATGTTGGACAGTTATGACCCATAGCATGACTATTTGTACAGATCATGGTGTTGTTGTACAAATTAACTATGTGACAAAGGAAATTGCCCTTTTATCATTTGTAATTAGATTACCAAGATGTATAAATGATAGAAGGTCCATATGATTAGTTCCGGATTGATAAGATATGAGACAGTATCAATCCATGAAGGTTTAATCATTAAATATCCCTAGTCGTAGTATTATCGAGACTGGACATCGATAATACAGAATAGACTAGTATTGCACTTGTGCGTGTTATGAAAGCATAACGACATAGTTCTCATATATTTGAGTATAGGATACTCATGCAAGTGTAATAGGAGGTTCTGTTTACCGATGGTACGGGAAACAGCTTCGTTTTGGTTAGACCCCTCGGAATTCCATTGGTAGTATGACTATGTGTCTATGGAAGTCCGAATCAGGGTAGGTGTATTTGGTCTTAACCTGAGACTTGCACCGCTAATACTTGCGACAATCAATATACTTTGGTTTTGGTCGTCCAGGGCTTTAACCGGTTCTGTGTACGCCTCTTCTGGGTATATTGAGAATCGTAGTGTATTGGGTGTGACGTCGAGATGGAAGTATCACTCCAGTCATAGTGGAGATGATGATCATGTAGGATACGGAACTGGTTCTCTTATATGCTGTAGCTATCGGGATATTATGACTAGGTCATGTTTATCCGATTATAGAGACTAGTTACCAGAGATCCGATATGTGCTTCGTACGGGGCAGACACATTTTCAGCTCCAGGCCTTGCACGTGACATCCGATACTGGATCGTAATACGCAATACTACGTATAGTACGCCTGATATAGATCACATATTCCAGTAAGAATATTTATGGAGAATTGGGTAGGCATGGTGCTTTCCTAGAAGCCAACCTTGTCTTGTAAATCGGTAAAAACGTAGTACTAGGTACGTACATGTTCGGATAGTCCGACGACCGAATTTACTGCCAACATATCTGGGGATCTTATGGGTCGCTTCCCGAAGATTCACCGATGACGTATGACTCGCACTTTATTAATCTGAGATTAATTATAAGAGAGAGAAAATTAATCTGGGATTAATTACGGAGATATTTTATCTGGGATAAAATATTAATTAAAGATAGAGAGAACGATTAATTTGGAATTAATCGATAAAATAATATATTCGATATATTATAAGAAATTGGATTTCGACACGGAATTAAAATTAGATTTTAATTCGGGCGAACGAGTTAATTTAGAATTAATTCGTTAGCCACGTGAATAGTAATTTTGCTAGGCATAATTATTTATTAAATTAGATTTAATTTCGTCGCAACGGAAAATTCGTTAATTTAGAATTAGCGAACCCGAGCCCGGGAGTGTTTGCGGGCACACTCCCATTACGAATTAAAGTGCGGCCCACAAGTCACATCAAGCATCAAATCACTAGTCAATCAAGCGATGGAAGTCATATCACTTTGAGTGAAGTGATGTCTAGTCACTTTTGATGTGAATAGTGACAAGAGTGGTTGATGGCATTTATTGCCATTTTTGGCTCCAAATTCATTTGACTTTTGGAAAGCAAATATTTTGGTATATGTTTTAATTGTTTTTTGGAAAATCAAAAAAAAACCTAACACAGCTCTCTCTCCCTTTCTCTTCTAGTTTCGCCATGGTGGCCAATTTTCTTCTTGGTTTTGTTTCTCCATTGCCGAGAATGAGAAGGAACTACATGAAGATTTTGTTGCAAAATCAAGAGTGCTAGCACGCTTTAAGGGTCTTGCGAAGGTGATAGGGAACCGCACTTGTGAGCTTGGAATCACAACACAAAGCGTAGAGCTTGGTGGATCATCCATGGCCGAATTTTGGAGGACAAAAATCTGCCCACTACCGTGAGCTTCATGGAGGAGGAAAAGAGATTTTGTTGTTCAATGCATCGCTCAACCGATCAATGTGAGTATGATTCTGCCATATTTCCTTTATCACATAGTTAATTTGTACAACAACACCATGATCTGTACAAATAGTGATGCTATTGGTCATAACTGTCCAACAATCTCCCACTTGGCCTATAGCCAATCACTCAAGTGTCCTACACCCGAACTATGTATGGTTCGCTCAAACTTCTGCTGAGTAAATGTTTTCGTCAGCGGATTTGCATGATTATCATTTGATGTGATTTATTCGATCATCACATCGCCACGATGTATGATCCGAACGAATCAGATGAATATCGAAGTATATATCTGGATCGTTGATGAGACCATTAATTCTTTAGCCTGTGTTGTAGCCTAGCTCAGCTGCTAACAGAATTATATCTAATCTAATTAGATTTATTATCGACCCAAAAGGCTTCTATTGCTGCCTCAGCTGCAGCAATAATCCACGTGTGTTGTTTATTCGGCAACAATATCTTGCTTGGAAGATTTCCAGCTCACTGTTCCGTTATTCAAACTTTATAGTACCGTTGTTACGACTTATAGTCGTTTATATCAGTTTAGAAACTTGCAGCAGTGATCCCAATCACTTCAAGTTTTCCTTCTCCATAGTATAAGAAAGCATCCTTAGTTCCTCTAAGATACTCAAGGATGTTCTTAACATTAATCCAGTGACTATCACTTGGATTGGATCGATTGTGACTCCATATGCTCAAAGCATATGAGACACCAGGTCGCATATATTTATTTCAATGTACGAGTTCTGGGAGAGTATTAACAACCTTTAAATCTATCCCAGTAGATCTTTATTCCTAGAATAAAGGTTGTTTCTCCCAAGAATTCTATGGAGAATTTTCATGAAAGTCAAGCTTTCACCGATTGTATTATGGGAATATCATTTCCAAGAAATGATATGTCATCATTTATATAGGACATTCACTGTCAGTGCGCTCCCACTAACCTCCTTATATACACAAGAATCATTTTCGTTTTGAATTAAATCATATGCCATTATGATTACATCAAACGATAGTTCCAAGAACTCAATGCTTGCTTCAATCCATTCATGGATTGAATAACTTGCAAACCTTGTTTGCTCATTTTGGTATGACAAAACCGTCAGGATGTTGTAAACATCCTCCAAAAGGTTTCCGTTAAGGAAAGTGATTTTCCCGTTCAGTTGTCATATTTAATAAATGAAACATGCAGCATCAACAAGCATTATCCAAATGGTTTTAACCATGGCAACAGTTAAAAGGTTTCGTCGTAATCGACACAATGTTGATAACGATACCTTTTCGCTACAAGCCTAGCTTTGTACGTTGGTATGTTGCCTTCCATGTATGTCTTCCTTGAAGACTTATATAGTACCAGTAGACACAATGCCTTGCGGTACATCAACCAGTGTCCAAACTTGGTTGGTATATATGGAATCCATTTCGGACATCATGACACTTTGCCATAATAGGGAGTCGATACCTTGTATCACTTCCTCATACGTAGTCAGTTCGTATTCATCAATAAGATTGACATCTTTATTATGTGAGATCAGAAACTCATACCCCATGTTGTTTTCTGACTCTCTCCGACTTACGCGGTTATTGTGTATTCGAAGATTATGGTATAGTTTCATCCTTGATGAACTATTTGTGTTCCATTAAAGAATCAGTGCCTGGAATAGTATTACTCTGATTTTCATCGAGTTTTACTTTCCTCCCACTTACCACTGTATATAGGTATTCCTCTTAGGAAAACCGCATGGTGAGCAACAATTAAATTATTCTCTTGTGAGTTGTATAAGTACTATACTTAGGTTTCCCTAGGATAACCTAAAATTAGACACTTATCTGATTTGGGTTCTGGTTTGGTATCATCCAAACTTATGCCCAGCATTCCCAAATCTTCAGGAATGAGAAAACCCGGTTTCTTTCATGTTCATATCTAATATGAAGTTTGTCAAACAGATTTTATGGAACCTTATTCAAAATAAGTTTTGCACTGTTAATGCGTATCCGTTGAAGGAAATGGTAGCTCAGAGCGACTCATGATTAACCTTCTCATGTCCAATAAAATTTGGTTTCTCAGTTCGGACACACCGTCAAATTGACGTGATCCGAGAGGAGTCCTCATTGAAATAATACTATACTCTTTCAAGTATATTTGAGAAACTTATTGCTTAAGTATTTTCATCATAGTTTAACCGTGACGGTTTAATACTTTAGCCAATCTGTTTATTTATTTCGTGTCGAAATTCTTTGAATTTATCAAAAGTTTGTGATCCGTGTTTCTTAAAGAAACACATAACCATAACGCGATGCCACATTCGTAAAGGTCACGAAACATTCATATCCACCTCTAGCCTAGCTAGACATGGGCCCACTTACTTCACTATGAACGAGGGCTAACAGATCGGTGGCACTTGCACTTTTACCAAGTAAAAAGGTGTTTTAGGCACTTTGCCTAATAAACTAGATTCGTAGACATTATTTGAATAGAATCAAATTTGTCCTAATACCCACTCTTCAAAAGTGTGGATATACGAGTCTTGTTTAATTGTGTCCCAGACAACAATGCCACATTTAAGTCTCATCTGATCAAATCAGTTTGAGCTATTTGTTTGTCATGTTATACGTTTGAGATTCATTTATATTCAAAATATAAATACTGTTATTCACATCTAATGTGTTTATCTCAATATCATGTTTATAAAATAACACACTTTAGTGTTCTAGAATATAAAGGTATACCCGCAACGTATTACCAAGTAAAAAGGGTTTTTACTTAGGTTTTTTTGGAGTGAGAAGTGAGAGGAGGAAGTAGTGAATATGGAGGGAGCCGAGAGAGATCCTTAGGGTTTTTTGTGTTTTCTTTATATAATAGTGCATCTTTGTAACATCCCCGATCTGGGAAATGTTATCGGCAGGGGATAGCTATACTAATCCCATAAGCCTCTGACTCTCTGACTATATTCTAATCTGTTCAAATGCAATGTCATGTATATAAACCATGCTCAATTTGAAATACATTTATTTCTTATATCTATGAATACAAAATAATTTACTTTACACAATTTAACATATGCTTTTGATTTCTCATACTCTACTAATGCATACAGAAACTTTTACTTTGACACTGACTGGACTCTTAAACTATATGACTAAATGCTAGTGGACTCCATCCCTGGTGATTACATCAGTATCCATCCTCCCGAGCATGTCCTCCTGGAATCCCTACAAAACAATAAAGACTGGAGGGGGGTTAGATCGCTATACGATCTAAGTGAGTGGACTAAAAACTGAGAACTGATATAAAAATCTTTTAGTTTTAAAACCATATTTTCAAAACATCTTTATATGAAAACTTGTTTTCCAAGACTTCGTATTTCGGAAAATTGCCTTTAAAACACTGCTTTCTGAAAACTTTTTACTAAAGTCTGATTTCTGAAAACTAATTACTGGAAATCCGAAAGTCTTATACTGAAAATCTGAAAATAAAAAACTGCTCTACATCCAGGACCACAACTCAACTGGATGTACTCTATGCCCAGGACCACAACTCAACTGGGCATCTCTGAGGCTGGTGGTGCTCAACTGGCAACGTAGAGCTCTACACCAAGGACAACAGCTTAACTGGCAGTGTAGCCACCACTAGAACTGGGGGTGCGGATCAATGCTACCGCCCAAGCTCTGAAACCAGGATTTCGGGGATCTGTCAACCCTAGTCCTGCTTGAGGATCTGAGAGCGTCCCCTCAGTCCTCCACATGTGCACATGCCTCTGAATCCGTCAATTCCAGTGTATCTCAAGTAACATACTGGGGTGAGGTTTTACCTCATGCCCAAAAAACATAAAATCATGCTTAAAAACCTTTTTGTGTAAAATATAACTGAAACATGTCATAAAGCATATATTTCAAATAATAATAACAATAAAGAAATCTAACGCCCTAATGCATAAAAATAAGTCCGATATTAAAACATAATCTTAGTAAAACTAGTTAAAGAAAGGAGGTCCACTCACAGTATACGGTTGAGATGAGTCCCTTCACGGGGTGGAAGGTCGCTGAGAATCTTGAGGCCGATCTAAATATATGAAAAAGAATAAATTCGTTAGCTACTACAACGAGAATATTCTCATAGATAAGAATAAACGTGCAATGCATGAATTATCACCCCCGCTGTGTTTCTAACACATTAAAGCACCCTATAAAGTTTTTACGAGGTTCGTTTCGCGGTACGCAAATCATTTTACGCGTCTACAACTCCTACAGCAGAAATAGAAAAGTCACTGACAGTGACCTGAATTTGAAAATTCGGCATAAATAGAGGGGATAATTCGGCATAATAGAGGGGATCAGTTCTGGAGCTAAAGTTTTTTTAGAATACTCCACTATGAGTCTACTTTATGCCATTTTTTATGGATCTCGATTTAGACTCCTAGAACTCAAGATATAAGGCACTTTCCACACCTTACGCAGCAGAGAACTAGACCAGTTCGCCACTGCTCTAACTCCAACTTCTGAATTTTTCTACAATTTCATTTTAAGTCTAAAAATTCTGATTTTTGAGTATGTGATTTCCTTGTGTCTAGTTTACTTAAAAATTAACGGTTCATAAAACGGACGCTCGAAACCCCAGTTACAGCTGCTAGAATACGTACCATCTGGGTGGATCAATTTGCGGTAAAACGTCGCTATAACTTCAAAATTTTCTCAAACAAACTTCTTTCACTACAAACCCATTTCTTTCATTTTCCAACACCTAAATACATGACATTAAGTGTTCTTTTTAACCTAAATAAATATTTTAAGTCATTGGTGTTGAACAATTATGACCCATAGCATCACTATTTGTACAGAACATGGTGTTGTTGTACAAATTAACTATGTGACAAAGGAAATTGCTCTTTTATCATTTGTAATTGGATTACCTTGATATATAAATTATAAAAGTCCTTATGATTAGTTCCGTATTAATAAGTTATGAGACAGTATTAATCTACAAAGGTTTAATCATTAAATATCCCTAGTCGTAGTATTATCGAGACTGGACATCGATAATGCGGAATATGCTAGTATTACACTTGTGCATGTTATGGAACCGTAACGACATAGTTCTCATATATTTGGGTATTGGATACTCATGCAAGTGTAATATGAGGTTCTGTTTACCGATGGTACGGAAACAGCTTCGCTCTGGATAGACCCCTCGGAATCCTATTGGTAGTATGACTATGTGTCTATGGGAATCCGAATCAGAGTATGTGTATTTGGTCTTAACCTGAGACTTGCATCGCTAATACTTGTGACAATCAATATACTTTGGTTTTGGTCGTCCAGGGCTTTAACAGGTTCTGTGTACGCCTCTTCTGGGTATACTGAGAATCGTAGTGTATTAGGTGTGATGTCAAGATGGAAGTATCACTTCAGTCATATAGAGATGATGATCACACAGAGATACAAAACTGGTACTCTATGTGCTATAGCCATCGGGGAAGTATGACTTGGTCATGACTTTCCGATCATAAAGAGACTAGTTGTTTGTGATCCGATATATGCTTCGTTCGGGGCAGACACAACTCCAGCATCAGGCCTTGCATGTGACATCCGATACTGGATCGCTATACGCAATACTACGTATACTACGCCTGACGAAGATCTTGTATTCAGTAGAAGAATATTTCTGGAGAATTGGGTATGCACGGTGCTTTGCTAGAAGCGAACCATGTCTTGTAAATCGGTAGAAATGTGGTACCGGGTACGCACGTGTTCAGATAGTCCGATGACCTTATTTACTGCCAACATATCCAGGGATCTCTTGGGTCGCATCCCAAAGATTCACCGTTGATGTTTGACTCGAATAATATTAATCTGGGATTAATTATGAGAGAGAATATTAATCTGGGATTAATTAAGAGAGAGAATTAATCTGGGATTAATTATCAAGAGAGAATATTAATCTGAGATTAATTACGGCAAGAATTAATCTGAGATTAATTATCAGAGAAAGAATTAATCTAGGATTAATTGCGTCGAGAATTTATCTGGGATTAAATTCGTCGAAATGAGAGAACGCGATTAATTTGGAATTAATCGGTAAAATAAATTTAATAGTTAAATTAGATTTTACTATTTAATTTATTTATTTGGGCTAAATAATATATTAGATATATTAATTGAAATTAGATTTCAAAAGGAAATCAAATTGGATTTTAAATTTTGCGAACGAATTAATTGGAATTAATTCGCGAGCGATTTTCATAATAATTTTACTGGGTATTATTATTTAATTAAATTGGATTTAATTATACCGCGACGGAAAATTTATTTAATCGAATTAAACGAATCCGAGCGCGAAATGTGTTGAGTAAGCCCACTTGAATTTTGAATTTAAAGTGGGGCTCACTTCACTTCCATCATTAGTCACATTTGGTGATTGATATGGATGATGGATTTTGTTGGAAACTGAAAAAACAATCAACATATTTAATTTAGGAAATTAATTTTTCTCTCTCCATGATTTTTGGCCGAATGACCTTAATATCTCTTGGCCGATTGGCCTTAATTTGAAAATGGCCGAATGGCCACTATATATATAAGCCGAATAAAAGAGAAAGCAAGGTGTATTTTTTCTTTTAAAAAGAAAGCAAAATTGCTTTTCTTTTTCTCTTGAAAATACCGAGAGTATTAAGAAGCCACTGACTTCATTAATTACTCTCTGACTTCTCTTTATAGAAAATGTAGCCTTTTGACTTCTTTGAATTTTAATGGCTTTTTTTTTTCTCTAAGGAAAATGCTGGAAGAAGCTTTGATTTTAGAAATTGAAAGCTTTGCCTCTGTTTCTTTTGAATTGGGCGAGAAGCATTTTTTTTTTGCTTTTGACTTCCCTCTCTCTCGAACAAATTTATTTATCTTTGGGAGATAAAATTTGTTCCATTTATTCTTTTTAGTACATAAGGGAGTCAAATGATGGTGATATAGATAATCACCCAAGAACTTGGAAGCTACAACATCCATGAAAGTTTTGAACTCAAGCTGATCAATGTAAGTCTTCCACAACTTATTTTTTATTATTATTCACACACGAATCACGCTTAAAAATCCCATGACATGTCTAGGACACTAACAATTGGGGTATTTCCACAAACACTTTATAAGTAACTATCCCTTTTTCCTACATATCCTCTGCCCTTTCTCTACAAGCATTACCCAATGCATATCACCAAATTCTAACCACCAGAAATAGCTTCCAAATACATAAACTCAGCCCTTAATAAGAAAAATCCAGCCCCTCCCTTTCTCATTCTAGGCCGAATATCATCCTCCAAAATAAAGAAAATTTTCTACAATCCAATTTCACAACCATCATCACAAATTAATTCTTTAAACTTTATAAACTTAACAACTTACCACATAACTCATTTCTTAACTAATTAAACACTAATATACATATATAATCATGCCTCTACACATCCATACCATCAATTCATCAAAATCTCATATTTTAGAATTTGGGTCTTGGGTTTCTTACCTTTCTTTCTTTGATTTCTTTATTTCCTAAGCCCCCCAATGGATGCCAAGGCTCTTTTGCTTCTCCTTCTCTCCTCTTCTTTCTTCTTTTTCTTCTTCTTCTTCTTCTTCTTCTTTCCCTCTCTTTTCCTTTCTCTTGCTCACGGTTTCACTCTCTTTTTTTGTTTCAAAAAACTTGCAATGAGTGAATAGTGAGTGCTTTATATAGTGGGGTGCCTTAAATATTTTGAAAGTTGAAGAAGTGTGTAGAAACTTGGAGAAATTGAGATTCTTACATTTTGGTCCGAAATCACTATTCATCCAGATTTTGACTTACATTTATGACCCGGTTCTGTTCTGAATTTGGACAAATGTTTAACGCGGAATTTGTAGGTCTTGGTCTAAGCTTTCCGACGATATAAAATTCATAAAAATTGGATATCGTACGAAAATATTATGCCCCAAATACCATAAATGGTCCAAAGGGAACACGGTACAGTCCCGTCTCGGGGCTTTGAGGAATTTATCGATCATTCCCAAAGTCATCTCCCGATGACATTTGAGTCTCAACATAGTTTATTTTACGTGCCTTCATCCCGTACATAACAGTATCGCTATAGGTAGTAGTAAAACTACCGGTCGTTACAATCTTAGGGTTTCCTTGTGTGTGCATGGCTTGAAAAGGGAACAAATCAAAACAAATATGGGGTGTATTTAATTAATTTAAAAAGGGAAACAAATTTGGGTAATTTTGGTGGGGAATATCTTTAAATTGATAGGTGATTTATTTTAATTTAGGAATGAGATTTATTTTAATTTAGGAAGAGGATTTGATTGATTTGATTGAATTTAATTTAATTTAGACATGTGTTTTAAATGTTTTAATTATTTTTGGATTGGGATTTGGTGGGCCTTGGGCGTTGGATGGGTGAAGGGGTTTTGGGTCGAGGCTTAATATTTTAAAACAGAGATTAACTTAGCGAACCCGAGGTAAAAACAAACGAATTAAATTGATGATCTATTTATTTCTTGAATTTTCCCTTCCGACGTCTGTTTCTTGCGACTTCCGCAACTTATCGGGTAGTGTCTCCATATGAGGCTCATCATCGGGCTTTATGCAAAAATACAGTGTCTACAGTCGCCCCCACTTTGATGGGCTTGTGCAGTGTGTGACAGTGACAATCCTATCAAAGTCATGCATGCATTTTTACTTACCTGGCTCGCCAGCTGTTGCCTGACATACCTGTTGTTCTGAGATGCTTCAAACTGAGTTGATGGTGGCGAGGTGTTGCGACCCCTGTTCCATTCACGAACCGTTACTGTATGAGGTGGTCCATTCTCGAACCGTTACTGATGTGAGATGCTTCGATCTCCGGGATTCATTCCCAAACTGAGTTGATAATGTGGGCCTCGGCCCTTGGATTCATTCCCGAAACTGTTGATAGTGTGGGCCTCGACCTTGGGATTCATTCCCCAAAATGCTGATGATGTGGGCCTCGACCCTGGGATTCATTCCCCAATTTGCTGATGATGTGGGCCTCGACCCAAAGATTCATTCCCGATGCTGCTGATAATGTGGGCCTCAACCCTGAGATTCATTCCCGAAACTGTTGATAGTGTGGGCCTCGACCTTGGGATTCATTCCCGAAACTACTGATAATGTGGGCCTCGGCCCTGGGATCCATTCTCGAACTGCTGATAATGTGGACCTCGACCCTGCGATTCATTCTCGAAACTACTGATAGTGTGGGCCTCAACCCTGGGATTCATTCTCGAAACTGCTGATAGTGTGGGCCTCGACCCTGGGATTCATTCCCGAAACTGCTCATAGTGTGGGTCTCGACCTTGGGATTCATTCCCGAAGCTGCTGATAGTGTGGGCCTCGACCCTGGGATTCATTAACGAAACTATTGATAGTGTGGGCCTCGAACCTGGGATTCATTCCCAAAACTGCTGATAATGTGGTCCTCGGCCCTGGGATCCATTCCTGAACTGCTGATAGTGTGGGCCTTGACCTTGGCTCGCTCGTATTTACCACTTTTTTCCTTTTCTTTAAAACTTGTTAACAAAAACAAGACAAAAATTACGTGTATATGACGTGTATGCATGCATGCATGAATGTGTATTTCGATAGGTTAGACCTTCCTTGTGCTCCTCGGCGCTTCTCGCCTACAAAAATCTTTGATCGCCCCCTGGGTCTGCTTATAATTTCCTTCTGCCGATTCTTTTCTGGTGATTGTTCAGTTCTCTTAGTCTCATTTCTCAAGTTTTCGATATACTTCTTATCCGCGGGGTGGTAGACTGGTCGACCCCATACTTGATTTAGCTTTCTGCTCTCTACTACTTGCACTAGGTCAAAGTAGATCATTTGGTGCGGTGTTCCGTACTGTCATTGTTGGACAATTATAATCCATAGCATCACTATTTGTACAGAACATGGTGTTGTTGTATAAATTAACTATGTGACAAAGGAAATTACTCTTTTATCATTTGTAATTGGATTACCGGGATATATAAATGATAAAAGTCCATATGATTAGTTCAGGATTAATAAGATATGAGACAGTATTAATCCATTAAGGTTTAATCATTAAAATATCCATAGTCGTAATATTATTGAGATTGGACATCGATAATGCGGAATAGACTAGTATTGCACTTGTGCTCGTTGTGGGAGCATAACGGCATAGTTCTCATATATTTAAGTATTGAATACTTATGCAAGTGTGATAAGAGGTTGTGTTTACCGATGGTACGAGAATATCTTCGCTCTGGATAGACCCATCGGAATCCCATTGGTAGTATGACTATGTGTCTATGGGAGTCCGAATCAGGGTAGATGTATTTGGTCTTAACCTGAGATTTGCATCGCTAATACTTGCGACAATCAATATACTTTGGTTTTGGTCGTCCGGGCTTTAACAGGTTCCGTGTACGCCTCTTCTGGGTATACTGAGAATCGTAGTGTATTGAGTGTGATGTCAAGATGGAATTATCACTCCAGTCATATAGAGATAATGATCACGTAGGATACGGAACTAGTACTCTTATTGCTGCGTCATCGTAGGATAATATGACTAGGTCATGCTTATCCGATTATAGAGACTAGTTACCAGAGATCTGATATATGCTTCGTACGGGGCAGACACAATTTCAGCCTCAGGCCTTGCATGTGACATCTGATACTGGATCGCAATACGCAATACTACGTATACTACGCCTGACACAGATTGGGTAGGCACAGTGCTTTGCTAGAAGCCAACCATCTCTTATAAATCGGTAAAAATATAGTACTAGGTACGTACGTGTTCGGATAGTCCGACAACCGGATTTACTGCCAAGATATCCAAGGATGTCATGAGTCGCTCCCGAAGATTCACCGATGACGTATGACTCGAACATAATTAATCTGGGATTAATTAGATGAGAGAGAAAATTAATCTAGGATTAATTGCGGAGAGATTTTATATGGGATAAAATACTATTTAAAGAGAGAGAACGATTAATTCGGAATTAATCGAGATAAAATAATATATTCGATATATTAAACAAAATTAGATTTCGACGCGGAATTAAAATTGGATTTTAATTCGGGCGAACGAATTAATTTATATTAATTCGCGAGCGACGTGAATAGTAATTTTGTTAGGAATAATTATTTAATTAAATTCGATTTAATTACGTCGCAACGGAAAATTCGTTAATTCGGAATTAGCGAACCCGAGCCCGGGAGTGTTTGCGGGCCCACTCCGATTTTAATTAAAGTGGGGCCCACACTTATCACATCACCTAGTCAACTTTATCAACTTTTTGTTGAAAGAAGTAGATGTGATTTGATGGTTGCTTGTTTTCTTACACAAGCATTATTTAAGTTGATGTGATAATGACCTGTACCAACTTTTTGTAAAATTGGTAATGGTATTTGATTTTTGAAATCAAAACACAAACACATTCATTCCTTCTCTCTCTCTCAAAACCGAAATGCATCTCTCCCTCTCCATCATCTTGCTTGGCCGAGAGTTGCAAGAAAAAACAAGGAAATTTTTGTTACAAAATTTTCCTTGCTAGTACATAAGAGATCATTCAAAGGTGATAGGGAAACCTTCCCATGAGTTTGGAATTCAGATTCAAAGCTTGGAAGCTTGGAAGCTCAACATACATCAAAGAAAGCTTGGAGCAACAACCATGGAGGCAAAGTTTTGAACTCTCCGCCAACATCCAAACCGATCAAAGTGAGTATTTTGCGCATCTTACTTTGCGTATTCACACATTTCATTTGCTTAATTGATCTTGGTTTGACCTAGAAAACCCAACAATGGTATCGGAGCCATAATTGAGCATGAAATTGAATTTAGAGTTCTTAACTTTAATTTGGGTATTTTTTATTTGAGCATGTTTTATTCAAATTGTTTGTTTGAGCATGCTTATAATGTTTACTTGAGTTGTGCATGATCCATTTGATGAAAAATTAATTGGATTAATTTTCCCCAAATTTGGAGGCTTGGCGAATGTATAGGAGCCCTAAGCTCTGGTGATTTTTGAATTTTAGACAATTGGATGTGTTTAAAATGCATGGGATATATTAGTTTGTGATTTAATTGGATTGAAATCAAAATTGATATAAAAAGTCCCTAATTGCCGAGAGCATTGGAAGCATGTTGGAATTGATTTTGCTTCAATTTGTGTTGGACATAAGTTGATTGATTAAAGCATGATTAATTATGTAAATTAGTATTTTAGAAATGTTAATTTAAATAATTAATTATGGCTAATACACTTTAATTGATTAAATTATGATATTTGGAATATTAGAATTTAATTAGTTAGGCTTAATTTGGAATTGGGCTAAAAATGTTGTATTTGGGCTTAATGGGCTTGGTTGGGCCAAGTTTGGTTTAGGATAATTTGTTGGATCCAATTGGGCCTAAAACCATTTCCATAAAGTCCAAATATGATAATTGGGCCTTTAAAATTTAATTGGGCCTAATAGGCCTAAATTGATTCTTGGCAAATGGTGATTCCTTATTGGGATTTGGTTGCCAAAGTCCATGCCTTATAAATTAATTGAAAGCCCATTCGACTTTAATTAAATTGACATTGGATGTTAATTGGGCTTTGAGACCCGTTAAGATTAGATTTAGAATCTAAGTCGCAAAGGCTCATTAATAAAGTGTAATTATGTAATTGGAATTAAATAGAGAATTAGTATTGAATACAAATCAAATTGGATTTAATATTGTAGTTTGATATAATTCAAGAATTCGTACTTTGAGTACTTATTCTTAAACGAGTTGGACTCGCGCAAATCAAATCGTTGTTTGAACATTGGATGGTCATTAATAAAGATTAATTATTGGATTAGATTGA
Organism: Zanthoxylum bungeanum; assembly: GCA_019454045.1. NCBI lineage: Eukaryota > Viridiplantae > Streptophyta > Magnoliopsida > Sapindales > Rutaceae > Zanthoxylum > Zanthoxylum bungeanum. The sequence continues at coordinate 7,544 of SKCR01000576.1, read as the reverse complement.
TTGATAACATGCTTTGTGTGAATACATGGATGTGATGTATGAATAATGTATATCAGATGGATATTAGATGGGTGAGGGCAATTTTGGAAATTGTTGTAATAAATTTAGAATTTAATAAATTGGACTTGCGTGTCCAGCCTATTACCTCTTGATTCTTTGTATTTCTCTGCTCACCTATTCCTCAATGTTAATGAGGTTTCTTTAGAAGTGTTATGTAATGGGGTAGAAGTAAGAATAGTGCTAGCGGGAGAGAGGAAAGTGAGAGATTTGTTCTAGGAACAATTTTTGAGATATCCATCCGCATATCATTATTAATTTATTTATCGCGCCTTATTATGCTTTTAGAATGCATGTTAAGGGTGTATGATGAGACCTAATCAAAGATAATTAATTGGTTGCCAATTACGCGAAAAACCCTCAACAAATATTAAACTTTTTCCTTCCATTGAATGATTCATTCTCAAAATCCAAAATGGCACTGGTTTGTTGGCCAAAGTCAAGACCTTTGTCCATCGCGGATATGTTTGAATCATGAAGGCTTTGTTCCATATCGCATGTCTTGTCCAAGTTGTGATTTGTTGGCCAAAGTCAAGATCACTTCTTGTCCATCGACATCGATTACGAAGCTTTCCAAGGTCAATGGGTTCCGCTTAACTGGAATCATTAAGCTTGTTGTGCCAAAGCCAAGGCTTAGTTGATTCAGAGGAAAAAGGTTAGGGAATATATTGGATATATTGGCATATATTAAATATATGTTTCGGACTTGGATGTCCACCTACTGGATATAGGAATTAGATGAGATCCAATTGATCTTAGAGATCTACCTAGTTAAGTTTCATACAATTTGTTGGCCAAAGTCAAGATTGTGTGTTATTTAACGGGATCCTAGCCCACTAGGAAACTAGGTTTCCCGAGTACTCAACAGAGGGTTAGAGGCTCTTCGAAAAATAGTGGGAGGCAAGTATCAAATTTGCAATTTCGTTTAGTTACTTGCCAATACGCGCTCATTTCAATTTTTCGTCATTAATTTATAAACATATTAGTTGGACTAATATTTAATTGTTGTTTTAAATTAAACAGTTGGACTATATTCAAACTATTTCATTTATAGTTGATTATGTAATTGGATTATAGTAATCAATAAATTTGAATTTAGCCGATCAATTGTAATTGATTATATAGTTAGAATATAGTAATCATTATAATCAATAGTACCCGAAATCGTTGATTGGATAGTTGGACTATAGCAATCAAGATAACTGAAAGATTAGCGTTTAAAACATAATCCTAGGAGAAAATGTCTTTAAACGGATCCAATTTTCAGAATCGGAATAATACCTCAGGATAGTCTCGGGAACTGAGAAGTTATTCTATTTGATAGAGAAAACATCTCGGGCCTGAGCTCAGAGTTGAGAAAATAGTAGAGCATGAGATTTAGAAGACTCATGGTGATGATAACCTTAGTGCTCAATCTGTTATGCTTCCCGCAAAGACTCCTTAATTTATTCGTCAAAATTAAGGATTAGATCATTATACCATGATGTTGAAAATAAGGATCTTTATAGATCTATTCTTAGATTTTAGAAGTACAAATTGCAAAAGAAGCTCTTTCGCTCGTATATGTCAGAGGGTACATCTGTCGAGCACAAGGTGTCGCAGATGATTGCTGACATCGATTAGCTAGGTTAGCTTGGCATTACCTACGTGGCTGAGACTACCAGAGATTTGATCTTATAGTCTCTACCCGAAAGCATTGGCAGGTTCATTATGAATCAAGAGTAAACTCTTGGAGAGTTGATGGCTATGCTCTAGGAAGCGGAGCCAGAGCTTCTAAAATGGGCAAAGGCAAAATCATCACAGTCTTCTGGGAAGACAAATGACATATCCCAAGATGTCTGCCTAAACTGTGGCAAACGAGGTCACTGAAGCGTGACTGCCATATGGACAAGGCAGGCATGAAGGAAGAGAAGACGAGCAAGGCTCAGACTTCAAGTATGTTTGTCATAAACATGTTCACTATTAGTTTCAAAATTGGATTTTTGATACTAGATGTGGTACATAAATATGTACTGATGTGCGAAATCTGCTGATTAGCAGGAGACTGACTTCAGTTGAGATCGATCTACGAGTCGAAAACGGGATGAGAGTCGTTGTTTTAACCGTAGAAACCTAAGTTTAGGAACTACCATTTGGGTAAGTATTTAAATTAAGAAACTGTTAAAATGTACCTAGTTTGACTAGAAACATTATCTATATATCTAAGTTTAACCCGTTGCGGGTATACCTTTATATTCTAGAACACTAAGTGTTTTATTTTATAAATATGATATTAAGATAAGCACATTAGATGTGAATAACATTATTTATATTTAGAATATAAATGAATCTCCAATGTATAGCATGACAAACAAATAGCTCAAACTGAATTAATCAGTTGAGACTTATTTGTGGCATTGTTGTCTGGGACACATTAACAAGACTCGTATATCCACACTTTCGAATAGTGGGTACTAGGACGGATTTGATTCTAATTCAAATGATGTCTACAAATCTAGTTTATTAGGCAAAATGCCTAAAACACCTTTTACTTGGTAAAAGTGCAAGTGCCACCGATCTGTTAGCCCTCGTTCATGGTGACTTAAGTGGGCCCATATCTAGCTAGGCTAGAGCTGGATATGAATACTTCGTAACCTTTACTAATGTGGCATCGCGTTATGGTTATGTGTATCTTAATGAAACACAAGTCAGAAACTTTAGAGTTTCAACTCGAAGTAAACAGACAGACCGGCTAAAGTATTAAACTGTCAAGGTTAGGCCATGGTGGAAAATACTTAAGCAAAAAGTTTCTCAATTACTTGAAAGAGTATAGTATTCTTTCAATGTGGACTCCTCCCGGAACACCTCAATTTGACGGTGTGTCCGAACAGAGAAACCGAACTTTGTTGGACATGGTAAGGTTAATTATGAGTCGCTCTGAGCTACCATTTTCCTTCTAGGGATACGCATTATACAGTGCAATACTTATTTTGAATAAGGTTCCATGAAAAATCTGTTAGACAGATTTCATATTAGATATGAACATGAAAGAAACCGAGTTTTCTCATTCCTGAAGGTTTGGGATTGCTAGGCATATGTTTAGATGATACCAAACTATAACCCAAATTGGATAAGTGCCTAATTTGTAGGTAGTCCTAGGGAAACCAAAGTATAGTACTTATACAACTCATAAGAGAACAATTTAATTGTTGCTCTCCATGCGGTTTTCCTAAGAGGAATACCTATATGCAGTGGTAAGTGGGAGGAAAGTAAAACTCGATGAAAATCGGAGTAATACTGTTCTAGGCACCGAATCCTTAATGGAACACAAACAGTTCATCAAGGATGAAACTGTACCAATAATCTTCTCGAATACACAAGAATCGCGTAAGTCGGAGAGAGTCAGAAAAAAACTTGGGAGGTATGGGTTTCTGATCTCACCTCATGTAGATGTCAATCTTATTGAGGAAGACAAACTGACTACATATGAGGAAGTGATACAAGGTATCGACTCCCTATTATGGCAAAGTGCCATGATGCCCGAAATGGATTCCATGTATACCAACCAAGTTTGGATATTGGTTGATGTACCGGAAGGCATTGTGTCTATTGGTACTATGTGAGTCTTCAAGGAAGACATACATGTATGGCAACATACAAACGTACAAAGCTAGGCTTGTAGCGAAACGGTATCGTTATCAACATTGTGTCGATTACGACGAAACCTTTTACTCGTTGCCATGATTAAATCCATTTGGATAATGCTTGCTAATGTTGTATGTTACATTTATGAAATATGGCAGCTGAACGTCAAAATCACTTTCCTTAATCGGAAACCTTTTGGAGGATATTTACAACATACTGACGGTTTTGTCGTACCAAAACATGCAAACAAGGTTTGAAAGTTAATTCAATCCATTTATGGATTGAAACAAGCATTACGCTCTTGGAACCAGCGTTTTGATGTAATCATAATGGTATATGATTTAATTCAAAACGAACATGATTCTTATGTATATAAGGAGGTTAGTGGGAGCACACTGACAGTGATTGTCCTATATAATGATGACATGTCATTTCTTGGAAATGACATTCCCATAATACAATCGGTGAAAGCTTGGCTTTCATGAAAATTCTCCGTAGACTACTTAGGAGAAACAACCTTTATTCTAGGAATAAGGATCTACTGGGATAAATCTAAAAGTTGTTGGCACTCTCCGAGAACTCGTACATTGAAAAATATGTATGCGACCTGGTGTCTCATATGCTTTGAGCATATGGAGTCACAATCAGTCCAATTCAAGTGATAGTCACTCAATTGATGTTAAGAACATCCTTAAGTATCTTAGATGAACTAAGGATGCTTTCTTAAGCTATAGAGAATGAGAACTTGAAGTGACTGGGTTCACTGTTGCAAGTTTCCAAACCGACAAATATGACTGTAAGTCGTAATAAGGGTACTATAAAATCTTCCAAGCAAGATACTGTTTCCGAATAAACAACAAAAGCGAAATATTGATGCAGCTAAGGCAGCAATAGAAGCGATTTGGATCTATAATAATCCTAATTAGATTAGATGTAGTTCTGTTAGCGGCTGAGCTAGGCTATATCACAGGCTAAAGAATTAATGGTCTCATCAACGATCCAAGTATGTACTTCAATTATTTCATCTGATTCATCGGATCATACATCGTGGTGATGTGATGATCGAATAAATCGCATCAAATGATAACATTGCAAATCCACATACGAAAGCAGTTTCTCAGCAGAAGTTTGAGCGACTCGTACATAGTTCAGGTGTTAGACACTTGAGTGATTGGCTATAGGCCAAGTGGGAGATTGTTGGACAATTATGACCCATAGCATCACTATTTGTACAGAACATGGTGTTGTTGTACAAATTAACTATGTGACAAATGAAATTGCTCTTTTATCATTTGTAATTGGATTACCGAGATATATAAATGGTAAAAGTCCATATAATTAGATCCGGATTAATAAGATATGAGACAGTATTAATCCTCTAAGGTTTAATCATTAAAATATCCTAGTCGTAGTATTATTGAGATTGGACTTGGATAATGCGGAATAGACTAGTATTACACTTGTGCGCGTTGTGGGAGCATAACGACATAGTTCTTATATATTTAAGTACTGCAGTCATCGGGATAATACGACTAGGTCATGCTTATCCGATTATAGAGACTAGTTAACAGAGATCCGATATATGCTTCGTACGGGGCAGACACAATTCCAGCCCCAGGCCTTGCATGTGACATCTGATACTGGATCGCAATACGCAATACTACGTATACTACGCTTGACACAGATTACATATTCCTTAAAAGAATATTCCGGAGAATTGGGTATGCACGGTGCTTTACTAGAAGCCAACCATGTCTTGTAAAACGGTAAAAATCTAGCACTAGGTACGTAAGTGTTCGGATAGTCCGACAACCGGATTTACTGCCAACATATCCAGGGATCTCATGGGTCGCTTCCCGAAGATTCACCGATGACGTATGACTCGAACATAATTAATATGGGATTAATTAGATGAGATAGAAAATTATCTAGGATTAATTACAGAGAGATTTTATCTGGGATAAAATACTATTTAAAGAGAGAGAACGATTAATTCGGAATTAATTGATAAAATAATATATTCGATATATTAAAAGAAATTAGATTTCGACACGGAATTAAAATTGGATTTTAATTCGGGCGAACGAATAATTTAGAATTAATTCCGAGCGACGTGAATAGTAATTTTTCTAGGCATAATTATTTAATAAAATTTGATTTAATTACATCGCAACGAAAAATTCGTTAATTCGAAATTAGCGAACCCGAGCCCGGGAGTGTTTGCGGGCCCACTCCGATTTTGAATTAAAGTGGGACCCACACTTGTCATATCACCTAGTCAACTTTATCAACTTTTTGTTGATAGAAGTAGATGGGATTTGATGGTTGCTTGTTTGTTACACAAGCATTATTTAAGTTGATGTGATAATGACTTGTACCAACTTTTTGGAAAATTGGTAAATGGTATTTGATTTTCGAAATCAAACACACAACACATTCATTCCTTCTCTCTCTCCCAAAAACTGAAATGCATCTCTCCCTCTCCATCATCTTGCTTGGCCGAGAGTTGCAAGAAAAAACAAGGAAATTTTTGTTGCAAAATTTTCCTTTGCTAGCACATAAAGAGATCATTCAAAGGTGATAGGGAAACCTTTCCCATGAGTTTGGAATTAATGATTCAAAGCTTCGAAGCTTGGAAGCTCAACATACATCAAAGAAAGCTTGGAGGAACAACCATGGAGGCAAAGTTTTGAACTCTCTGCCAACATCCAAACCGATCAAAGTGAGTATTTTCTGCATCTTACTTTGCGTATTCACACATTTCATTTGCTTAATTGATCTTGGTTTGACCTAGAAAACCCAACAGTCATACCATATTACTCTTTTTTACGAGATAGTCCCAATAGTTGTATATATTACTGCCCTCAAATGATGCTCAGTGTCGAAACCAGAGAGCCTTCAAAGTACTCGATGCAACTCAAATCCGACCGTTTGAATAAATGATCTGAACCAGACTCAAAGTGTGTGTGTGTGTCAAGGTTCTTTTACAACTTGATCCTTAAGTAAACCAACTCGATGATTTTGTTTTAAAGATTGGGATCAATGGGTCAACCAACCTAGATGTGTTGATCATGCTCTGCCAATTACTTCTCCGCACTCAATATGATATGGTTTTCTTTTTTCTTTTTCTTTCGTCTCTACTTTTTCATTTTCTTTTTCTTTCTTTTTTTTTTTCTCTCGTTTTTCTTTTAATACACCTACCCTTTAAGGTAGCATTTTTCCTCATGGTGGTCCTAATACTCGCCCATGGGTAGCTTCACGCTTATCGGTTATAGGTGGTTTATATTTTCTTTAGAGTCTTTTCTTTTGTTTCCAACCATACCACATATCGTAACACAAGTAAGTCAGGATGTAAATCTAAGCGAACGGTCATTCATCGATCCGCCATCTCTTCAACTAGTCATCTTGCCGACTACTCAGGCTTATGCTGCAAAGATCCTATAATCAAGTGTTCGCGAGTCTAGCTAAGATCAACTACTCTAAATATCGGATGAGAGTACATCTCGCACTTATCGTTTCTATGGTTCCAACCTAGGGCAAACAATTTCATCATCGAACTCATGCTTAACTATTGAGGAAAAAAACTTAAACAAGTAGGCAAAATCAATGTCTTTATTATTAAAAATGCAGGATTGCAATCAAATAAACCAGGGAGAACATCTTCATCGTCTGCAAGCATTATCTTCTTCCTCAGCCTATGGTTCTTCACTGCTGCCATCCCCTATCCCCATGCAAGAAGCTTGGTGTTTGAGAGTTTGAAGGACAAAGGTTTCGGGTAGGCGGAGTTGATCATGTAGGTGGGTGGTGGAACAGAGTGGTAGTTAGGTAGATGATTTCTGTGTGTGTTGGGTTGTTCTTTTCTG
>SKCR01000575.1:0-29109 GCA_019454045.1 Zanthoxylum bungeanum | reverse complement strand
TGTTTTCTTTTATTTTCTTCCGACAGGATCCAGACCTTTTTTACCATATCACGATCTATTTACTATTTTGTTACTAATCGTCCTTTGGAAGATACTTGTGCTATTTTTACTCACCCTTTTCAGGTACTATAAATTCAGCTCGTCAATGCACTTTTGAAGGCATCCTGATTTGAGAAAGAAATACATAAAAAATGGAAGCCACTTCAAGAAGACAGTTGAAAACATCTGTGTGTTTTGGGCGGTAGTAGTGTTGGTACTAAACCACAACACATGGAGCAGCACAGGAATTGGGTCGAGTCTTAGCTACAAGGATATGCACTTAATATATGGCGGGGGAAATCTTGGACTATGGGGATCGTTTCAAAGTCCGTACAAGAAGGAGGCAGTCATGTTTTGGGAATCATCCCAAAACCCTTGGCGGAGGCAAATCTTATTGGATCATCAAACGGAGAGGAACTGATGGTGCCAGGTATGCTGAACGACTGGTAGAAATGATTAACTGTGCTGATGCTTTTATTGCTTTGCCAGGTGGCTTGGGCACATTGGAGGAAATTTTTATAGTACTATCTTGGGCGAACCTGAACATACACCTGAAACCAATTGGGTTTTAACGTTGATGGATTTTATGATTTTCTTTGTGTGTTCTTTGATGATGCCCGGAGAATGGGTTCATATCAAAACCTTTAAAAACTCCTCTTTACTGCCAGAACTGCTCCGGATCTAATAGACCAACTCTTAGCCTATGAACCACAAATTTACCCTATCCTTTCAAAGATAAATTGGTCTGAGGATGATCGTGGTAAGAGGCGTCGTGTTAATCTGGATCTTAACCTTTAATCTCATATAGAATTTCAGCTAACCATGTATTATCTTCTAAACTCTTCTTCTACTGTTTAAGACATTGGGGACAATGTCTCATTTAGATTTGGGGGAGGGAATTAGTTGATTAGTATCTTATTTTTAGTTGTGTGTTGTTTTTATTTCAAAAATTTTCGAAATACAAAAAAAAAAAATTGAAAATTTTCAAAATTAAAAAATATTTTGTGTTTTTATTTTGACTAAAAAGGTGAAATTGGTAAGAGATAGCTGAGTAAGGAGTTTTCACTCCTGAGACGTATCTCAAACCTAATTCGAAACAAGTTAATTTTTGTTTAATTCCTTTTGAATTATTTAATTTGTAAATTCTCCATAAAATTGACTAAAATGAATCTTCATATGCTCAGTTGACAGATATTATCAACATACATGGTAACATACGGACATGAGCTAAAATTGAAAAGTTTGTAATATTCAGTGCTCTAGTTTAATTGGGGGAAACATCTCTCAAAAGCAATGGAGTAAAAAAAAAAAAAAACGTCTGAGATCCGAATTATTAAGTCTGTAAGGGTGTTTTAACACCTAGTGCCCTAAAACCAACTGGTTTGGGAGTCACTGGCCCAAAGCTCGTTACATGGATCAAAGATGCTGCAAAAATATATATATCTAAAGTCTGAGTAATTAAGTTCGTAGGGGTGTCTTAACACCTGGTGCCCTAAAGCCAACTGGTTTGGAGTCACCGACCCAACACTCGCTACATAGATGGAAGATATTGTATATAAATAAAAAAAAGAGAAAAATCAAAGAAAAAAATCAGAAAAATGAGAAAAATTATTCCATTGCTACAAAAAGGTGTGAAATCTGATAGAACTTTAGGACAAAAATATTACTCTCTTATCAACTGCACTTATGACTGTTGTGGGCAAAAATGAGTTGTTTAATATTTTATTGGCTGTGTATATGGAGAATGGTAAATATAATCGGAGAATTTACTTATTCAGTAATTTAAAATAAAACAAAACAACTAGTAACTTGGAGTAGAAGTTTCACCTGATTAGTCACTAACATCTTTAATTCTCTTTCGCTTGTCTTTTTGCTTTTATGTGCATTAGTTTTAACTAACTTTTTACTTTTGTAAAAATGTTTGTGGGTATCATTGCTGTAAACCCCCACGAGACTACAACTCGTCCACTAGGGACACCTAGGGGTTTAAAGGCTTGTTGCATACGCTAAATGCAATCGTGATCCCTACGAAAGTGGCTTAGTTAATTTTTATTTTCATGTTATTTTATTTTATGTTTTGCTCGTGGACTAGCAAAATGTTAGGTTTTGGGGTGTGATGAGTGGTATTTATATCACTTATTCCCACACATTTGACCTAATATTTTGTATAGTTTCTTGAGTTTTGTGAACGTTTTGATATGTTTTGTGTTATTTTGTAGATAAATAAGTTTGGAAGCATTGGATGCAATTGGGGCAAAAACGGACAAAAATGCGTCAACAGGGATATTTTGGGTCTTAAGCGCGTCGCGACGCCAAGCCTTCCGCGTCGCGACGTCTAAAATACGCGGAACAGTGCTAACGTGCACCGGATCCACAAATCAGAATCTGAGAAAAGTTTGACTTTGCTAAAATGCGCCGTGACACGTGTCACCATCCTACGGTGCCGACAGTCATCATCGCCACGTGTGCCACGTGTTAGCCTACGTGTCTCCATGTCATCAGCCACGTCAGCAAGTCAACAAGTCAAAATTGCCACGTGTCGTGCCACATCATCATCAGCCAATCAGGAAGTGACACGTGTCGCAATTCTATGGTGCCGACAGTCTCTTTCCCACGTGTCGCCACGTCGTCGACACGTCACCACCACATCATCGCCACATCAACATCAATAATTGAGTATCTAATCCTTATCTGACACGTGGCGGATAAGAATCTCAGCGACCAATCAGAAGCCGCCACGTGTCACAATAATTGAAGCTCAACCACCGCGCCACGTGTCACCTTATCAGCTTATCCAGAATCTTCAACCAGCGAACCAGAGCGTGCCACGTCGACAAAAGCTGGCGTAGCGACGCTGAGGACCTGGCATCGCGACACTGGAAGCCTACCGAGGCCTATAAATTGAGCTCGAGTTTTCAAAATTCAGTGCACCACTCTCTCTCTTATAATCTTTCTAAAGAGAGAGTTTATCTCTCTACTTCTTTTTATTTTTAGTTTTTTAGTTTTTAGTTTTGTAATTAATTTTAATTACATTTTGTTAATATAGTAATTTAATTTTTACTTTTTACTTTTTACAGTTTTTATTATTTACCATGAGGAGGTAACTCCACCAGCTAGGGTGAAGGTAATTCTTTTACTGTTACTATTTAGATTAATCTCCCTTAAAAATATATATTCACTATTTAAAATATTGACTTAAAAAAGATACCGCCAGATTGGTTGGTTGGTAATTCATTTTAATCTGATTTAAACCTGACTAATAAAGGATACCGCCAGATTGGTTTGTTGGTAATTTATTTGGTTCCGCCTTTATGGCTGGTTGGACTTAATTTGACTTAATCAGGTTACCGCCTATATGCTGGTTGGAAAAAGAATCACAAGTTTATATATATTTTTTTACGGGAGATATCTAAATTAGTAGTAGTAAAAGTAATTCCTTTTACCTTAGCATTTTATTTTATTGTTATTTACTTTTCAGTATATTTACTTTACCGTATTTTTACTTTATGTCTTTTATTTTCAAGTTTTTACTAGCCCTAGTTATGTGTTGTAACTAAATTAGTTATCTGGGTTGTGATGAAATCCAATATCACCGTTTTATAAGGGTTAGATTATAGCTTGGGTAATATAAAGATTATTTATTGAGTCTTAAACTTAATGCTTTTTCATTAACTGACCATTAATAAAATTGATCTGGTAAATCTAAAATGAACTAGACATAGAGATTTTAGGTTTCAGCCTTAGATTCAATAGCCCACGATCTTCCTTGAGGATAGATAACCCTTTAATAGATTTCCTTACAGGATAGGAATATACATGTCGGGCGGGGGTAGCCATAATTGGAACTTACACTTAATGAATCCAGATAATTTGGTTGACATAGACATATGGTTCAATTGGGTTAAACTGGGTATTTATGTCTGATCATCGACAGAGGCTTACACATAATTTAGTGTTCCAGGTTAATAAATCAATATATTACCCAACTTTAAGATAACCACTTCATCTTTAAAATGATATTGGAAGAAATCACAACCCTATATAGTTTTTAATATTGAATTTTCTTAAAACCTACTTTCGAATAATTTTATTTACTTGTTTTTAAATTTAGAATCGTCACCATTTCAAATCAATCAAACAACATGTTAGATACTAGTAATCATTTGACCTCATTAAATTAATAGATTAGATATTAAGTCCTCGTGGGATCGATATTTTTTATACTACTTGAACGATACGTGCGCTTGCGTTATACGTGTGTGTTTACCGCCGGTCAATTACACATATAAAGAGAATCAATTCATCTTTATAATAATATTGTGTGGAGTCACGACCCTAGATCTTTGAGTCTTTTATTTTTTTTCCTTAGTATTTTCTTTTGAGTCTTTTTTTATTTTAATTAGCAAATCCACATTCAACAAATCAAAAGCAATCAATTCCATTCTCCATATAATTAGATACCTGTAATATATAGTATCAATAATTAATAACAACAGTAGGAATTAAGTCCTCATGGGATCAATATTTTTATACTACTTGAACGATACGTGCGCTTGCGTTATACGTGTGTGTTTACGCCGGTCAGATATATTCAAGAATTTGTACTTTGAGTACTTATTCTTAAACGAGTTGGACTCGCGCAAATCAAATCGTTGTTTGAACATTGGATGGTCATTAATTAAAGATTAATTAATTGGATTAGATTGATTGATAACATGCTTTGTGTGAATACATGGATGTGATGTATGAATAATGTATATCGGATGAATATTAGAAGGGTGAGGGCAAATTTGAAAATTGTTATAATAAATTTAGAATTTATTAAATTGGACCTGCGTGTCTAGCCTATACCTCTTGATTCTTTGTATTTCTCTTCTCACCTATTCCCCTCAATGTAAATGTGGTTTCTTTAGAAGTGTTATGTAATTGGGTAGAAGTAAAAATAGTGCTAGCCGGGGAGAGGAAATGGAGTGATTTGTTCTAGGAACAATTTGTGAGATATCCATCCGCATATCATTATTAATTTATTTACCGCGCCTTATGTTTAAGGGTGTATGATGAGACCTAATCAAAGATAATTAATTGATTGACAATTACGCGAAAAACCCTCAACAAATATTAAGCGTTTTCCTTCCATTGAATGATTCATTCTCAAGATCCAAGATTGGCACTGGTTTGTTGGCCAAAGTCAAGACCTTTGTCCATCGCGGATGTGTTTGAATCATGAAGGCTTTGTTCCATATCACATGTCTTGTCCAAGTTGTGATTTTTTGGCCAAAGTCAAGATCACTTCTTGTCCATCGACATCGATTACGAAGCTTTCCAAAGTCAATGGGTCCCGCTTAACTATAATCATTAAGCTTATTGTGCCAAAGCCAAGGCTTAGTTGATTTAGAGGAAAAGGTTAGGGAATATATTGGATATATTGGCATATATTGAATATATGTTTCGGACTTGGATGTCCACCTACTGGATTTAGGAATTGGATGAGATCCAATTGATCTTAGAGATCTACCTAGCTAAGTTTCATACAACTTGTTGGCCAAAGTCAAGGTTGTGTGTTATTTAATGGGATCCTAGCCCACTAGGAAACTAGGTTTCCTGAGTACTCAATAGAGAGTTAGAGGCTCGCCGAAAAATAGTGGGAGTCAAGTATTAAATTTGCAATTTCATTTAGATACTTGCCAAAACGCGCTCATTTCATTTTTCGTCATTAATTTATAAATATATTAGTTGGACTAATATTTAATTGTTGTTTTAATTAAACAGTTGGACTGTATTCAAACTACTTCATTTATAGTTGATTATATAATTGGATTATAGTAATCAATATATTTGAATTTAACCAATCAAATAGTAGTTGATTATATAGTTAGACTATAGTAATCATTATATTCGATTGTACCTGAAATCGTTGATTGGATAGTTGGACTATTGGAATCAAGATAACTGAAAGTTTAGCGTTTAGAACATAATCCTGAGTGAAAATGTCTTTAAACGGCTCCAATTTTCAGATTGGGAATAAAACCTCAGGATAGTCCTGGGAACTGAGAAGTTATTCTATTTGAATGAGAAACATCTCGGGCCTGAGCCTGGAGTTGAGCGAATAGTGGAGCATGAGTTTTGGAAGACTCGTGGTGATGATAACTTTTGTGCTCAATCTGTTATGCTTACCGCAATGACTCTTTAATTATGTCGTCAAAATTAAGGATTAGATCCTTGTACCATGAAATTAAAGATCTTCATAGATCTATTCTTAGATCTTAGAAGTACAAATTGCAAAAGAAGCTCTTTCGCTCATGTATGTCAGAGAGTACATCTGTCGACCACTAGGTGTCGTAGATGATTGCTGACATCGATCAGCTAGGTTAGCTGGGCATTACCTACGTGGCCGAGACTACCAAAGATTTGATCTTATAGTCTCTACCCGAAAGCTGGGGCAGGTTCATTATGAACCAAGTGAAAACTCTTGGAGAGTTGAAGGCTATGCTCAAGGAGGCAGAGCCAGAGCTTCTAAAATGGGCAAAGGAAAAATCATTACACTCTTCTGGGAAGACAAAGGACATATCCCAAGATGTTTGCCTAAACTGTGGAAAATGGGGTCACTGGATGCGTGACTGCCGTATGGACAAGGCAAACATGAATGAAGTGAAGGCGGGGCAAGGCTCCGGCTTCAAGTATGTTTTTCATAAACATATCACTATTAGTTTCAAAATTGGATTTTTGATACTAGATGTGGTACATAAATATGTACTGATGTGCAGAATCTGCTGATTAGCAGAAGACTGACTTCAGTTGAGATCTACATATGAGTCGGAAACATGACGAGAGTCGCTGTTTTAACCGTAGAAACCTAAGTTTAGGAACTGCCTTTTGGGTATGTACCTAAATTAGGAAACTGTTAAACTGTACCTAGTTTGACTAAAAACATTATCTCTATATCTAAGTTTAACCCGTTGCGGGTATACCTTTATATTCTAGAACACTAAGTGTTTTATTTTATAAATATGATATTGAGATAAACACATTAGATGTGAATAACATTATTTATATTTTGAATATAAATAAATCTCAAACGTATGACATGACAAACAAATAGCTCAAACTGAATTAATCAGATGAGACTTATTTGTGGCATTGTTGTCTGGGACACATTAACAAGACTCGTATATCTACACTTTTAAAGAGTCGATACTAGGACGGATTTGATTCTAATTCAAATAATATCTATGAATCTAGTTTATTAGGCAAAATGCCTAGAATACCTTTTACTTGGTAAAAGTGTAAGTGCCACCGATCTGTTAGCCCTCGTTCATAGTGACATAAGTGGGCCCATGTCTAGCTAGGCTAGAGGTGGATATGAACACTTCGTAACCTTTACGGATGTAGCATCGCGTTATGGTTATGTGTTTCTTTTGAAACATAAATCGGAAATTTTTGATAAATTCAAAGAGTTTCGACACGAAGTAGACAGACAGATCGGCTAAAGTATTAAACCATCACGGTTAGACCGTAGTGGAAAGTACTTAAGCGATAAATTTCTCAATTACTTGAAAGAGTATAGTATTATTTCAATATAGACTCTTCTCGAAACACCTCAATTTGACGGTGTGTCCGAACAGAGAAACCGAACCTTGTTGGACATAGTAAGTTTAATTATGAGTCGCTCTGAGCTACCATTTTCCTTCTAGGGATACGCATTAAACAGTGCAATACTTATTTTGAATAAGGTTCCATAAAAATCTGTTGGACAGATTTCATATTAGATATGAACAGGAAAGAAACCGAGTTTTCTCATTCCTGAAGATTTGGGAATGCTAGGCATATGTTTGGATGATACCAAAATAAAACCCAAATCAGATAAGTGCCTAATTTGTAGGTTATCCTAGGGTAACCAAAGTATAGTACTTATACAACTCACAAGAGAACAATTTAATTGCTGCTCTCCATGCGGTTTTCCTAAAAGGAATACCTATATGCAGTGGTAAGTGGGAGGAAAGTAAAAATCGATGAAAATCAGAGTAATATTGTTCTAGGCACCGATTCCTTAACGGAACACAAACAGTTCATCAGGGATGAAACTGTACCACAATATTCGAATACACAAGAACCACGTAAGTCGGAGAGAGTCAGAAAACAACCTGGGAGGTATGGGTTTCTGATCTCACCTCATGTAGATGTCAATCTTATTGAGGAAGACAAACCGGCTACGTATGAGGAAGTGATACAAGGTATCGACTCCCTATTATGGCAAAATACCATGAAGTCCGAAATGGATTCCATTTATACAACCAAGTGTGGACACCGGTTGATGTACTTGAAGGAATTGTGCATGTTAGTACTAAATGAGTCTTCAAGAAAGACAAACATTGATGGCAACATACAAACTTACAAAGCTAGGCTTGTAGCGAAAAGGTATCGTTATCAACATTGTGTCGATTACGACGAAACCTTTTATCTATTGCCATGATTAAATCCATTTGGATAATGCTTGCTAATGCTGCATGTTTCATTCATGAAAGATGGCAGCTGAACGTCAAAATCATTTTCCTTAAACGGAAACCTTTTGGAGGATGTTTACAACATCCTGACGGTTTTGTCATACTAAAACATGCAAACAACGTTTGCAAGTTAATTCGATCTATTTATGGATTGAAGCAAGCATTACGTTCTTGGAACCAGCGTTTTGATGTAGTCATAATGGTATATGATTTAATTCAAAATTAAAATGATTCTTTTGTATATAAGGAGGTTAGTGGGAGCGCACTGACAATGATTGTCCTATATAATGATGATATATCATTTCTTGGAAATAACATTCCCATAATACAATCGGTGAAAGCTTGGCTTTCATAAAAATTCTCCATAGAATACTTGAGAGAGACAACTTTTATTCTAGGAATAAGGATCTACTGGGATATATCTAAAAGTCGTTGGCACTCTCCGAGGACTCGTACATTGAAAGATATGTACGTGACATGGTATCTCATATGCTTTGAGCATAAGGAGTCACAATCAGGCCAATCCAAGTGATAGTCACTGGATTGATGTTAAGAACATCCTTAAGTATCTTAGATGAACTAAAGATGATTTCTTAAGCTATGGAGAATGAGAACTTGAAGTGACTGGGTTCACCGTTGCAAGTTTCCAAACCGACAAAAATGACTATAAGTCGTAATAAGGGTACTATATAGTTAGAATAACGGAACAGTAAGCTGGAAATCTTCAAAGCAAGATACTGTTGCCGAATAAACAATAAAAACGGAATATTGCTGCAGCTGAGGCAGCAAAAGAAGCAATTTTGGATCTGTAAAATTCCTAATTAGATTAGGAGTAGTTCTGTTAGCAGCTGAGTTAGGCTACAACACAGGCTGAAGAATTAATGGTCTTATCAATGATCCAAGTATATACTTCATCTATTTCATCTGATTCATCGGATCATACATCGTGGCGATGTGATGATCGAATAAATCGCATCAAATGATAACCTTGCAAATCCGCTGACGAAAGTTGTTTCTCAGCAGAAGTTTGAGCGACCCGTACATAGTTCAGGTGTAGGACACTTGAGTGATTGGCTATAGGCCAAGTGGGATATTGTTGGACAATTATGACCCATAGCATCATTATTTGTAACGAACATGGTGTTATTGTACAAATTAACTATGTGACAAAGGAAATTACTCTTTTATGATTTGTAATTTGATTACCAAGATATATAAATGATAAAAGTCCATATGATTAGTTCCGGATTAATAAGATATGAGACAGTATTAATCCACTAAGGTTTAATCATTAAATATCCCTAGTCGTAGTATTAACGAGACTGGACATCGATAATGCGGAATAGACTAGTATTGCACTTGTGCGCGTTGTGGGAGCATAACGGCATAGTTCTCATATATTTAAGTATTGGATACTTATGCAAGTGTAATATGAGGTTGTGTTTACCGATGGTACGGAAACAGCTTCGCTCTGGATAGACCCCTCGGAATTTCATTGGTAGTGTGACTATATGTCTCTGGGAGTCCGAATCAGGGTAGGTGTATTTGATCTTAACCTGAGACTTACATCGTTAATACTTGCGACAATCAATATACTTTGGTTTTGGTCTTCCGGGGCTTTAACAGGTTCTGTGTACGCCTCTTCTGGGTATATTGAGAATCGTAGTGTATTGTGTGTGATGTCAAGATAGAAGTATCACTTCAGTCATATGGAGATGATGGTCATGTAGGATACGAAACTAGTACTCTTATGTACTGCAGTCATCGGGATAATATGACTAGGTCATGCTTATCCGATTATAGAGATTAGTTACCAGAGATCCGATATATGCTTTGTACATGGCAGACACAATTCCAGCCCCAGGCCTAGCATGTGACATTCGATACTGGATCGTAATACGCAATATTATTTATACTACGCCTGACATAGATTATATATTCCTTTAAGAATATTTCTGGAGAATTGGGTAGGCACGGTGCTTTGCTAGAAGCCAACCATGTCTCGTAAATCGGTAAAAATGTTGTACTAGGTACGTACATGCTCGGATAGTCCGACGACCAGATTTACTGCCAACATATCCAAGGATCTCATGGGTTGCTTCCCGAAGATTCACCGATGACGTATGATTCGAATATAATTAATCTAGGATTAATTGCGGAGAGATTTTATCTGGGATAAAATACTATTTGAAGAGAGAGAACGATTAATTTGGAATTAATCGATAAAATAATATATTCGTTATATTATATGAAATTAGATTTCATAGCAGAATTAAAATTGGATTTTAATTCGGGCGAATGAATTAATTTAGAATTAATTCGCGAGCGACGTGAATAGTAATTTTGCTAGGCATAATTATTTAATTAAATTTGATTTAATTACGTCGCAACCGGAAATTCGTTAATTCGGAATTAACGAACCCGAGTCCGGAATGTGTTTGCGGGACCACTCACATTTTGAATTAAAGTGGGGCCCACAAGTCACATCGCAAGTCACCTTTTGTGATGGAAGTCACATCAACTTTGAGTGATGTGATGCAAGTCATTTTTTAAGTGATGGGAGTAGTTGGAAGCATTGAATGTTATTTTCCCTCCAAATTTGTTTTTAGCTTTTTAGAAAAGCATATACCAAATATTGGATTGGATTAGATGAGTAATTGTTTTAGAAACAAAACACAAGTAATTCACTCCCTCTCACTTTCTCATGCTCACGGCTTTGAGCCATTTTTTCTCTCTATTTTTCCTTTGGCCGAGAGTCACTAGGAAGATCAAGGGGATTTTTGTTGCAATTTTCTCCATTGCTAGCACATTCAAGGAATCATCTAAGGTGTTAGGGAAACCAACCTTTGAGCTTGGAATCTCAAATCAATGCTTGGAGCTTGGATTCAACACTTCTAAGGAGCTTGGCCGAAACTTCAAGGAACAAATTTTTGTGTTCAACGCATCCAAAATCCGATCAAAGTGAGTATTTTCCGCATTCTTACTTTGTTGTATTCACATGATTTCTTGCTTAATTTGATCTTGGTTTGACCTAGAAAACCCAACACCCAATGCCTTGGATATCACTGATAGGACACGTTCCACCCCTTCTAGCGGAGGCATACACCACTTTAGGGAAGAAGATAGTCTTAGAACACATGTTGAGCTATTAACTAGAGAGATATGAGCCTTAAAAGCCAAAGATAACAAGACTATGTTAGGATTGGTGCTCAGAGCGCCAATCTGGATCGTATTTATGTATGACTCATGAATATGAGAAATACATTTTTCCATAATATTACTTATTTATGGTTGCACCTCTTGTCTTTTATTTATATGTATTCGATCTAATTCATTAGATTGAAACTAAATCATGTTTGTCTAATATAGATAGATATATATATATATATATATATTATATATATATATATATATAGATATATATATATATATATATATATATATATATATATATATATTAGACAAAGACCCGATAATATATAATGTAGTGTGCAATTACAACGTAGCTTGTAATTGACATTGGAAAGTGTCACTACTAGATATATATTATCAAATTAAGTTCATGGTCAAGATTTACTGACAGGGGTCGGTTAGTAAAATCCACTGAGACCAGTACATGTCGTATATCGTGACTTGGTCTGATGGTTTATCCCAATGAACCATGAGTCTCGGGAGACTCGTATAGACGTGTAGGTATTTATTTGATAAACACTGAATGACTCACTGAAGATTACCTAATAGATGGTACACCAACGTCAATAGGAATCTTCTCGGGTTGAGTAGCATATTGATTCTTTGACTTGAGATACCACTGTGGATATATGATTTATCCTTTAGATGGCAGTCACGTTACCGATCTATTAAGATCAGACATTCGCCTGTTCATTGGGTGTGGACTCATGCTCATGATATCCTATGTGTATCAAGATATGATCTGTCAGTTCTGTGTACAGAGCATATGTATTCATTATGAGATTCGCAATTCGTTAAATCCATGGATCCGTAGTACACTATAGAATTGAGTTCTAAGTGTTTTTATAAGATTGCTAATAGAATCGTCGACAAGATTATACCTATAGAGATTTGACGTTAATAACTATATCTCTGGAATAATCTGAATACCTATGACAGAGGGATTATACGTATGCGATAACTTCGTCCTGTATAGTTCAACGAGTTTATTCGTGGTCGTTATAATTTATGGGTGGGTAAATTATGGACTCAAAATTGGATTTCGTGACGGATATGTCTGAACTTAGAGAGTCTCACTAATGAAATATACTTGTAGAGCACTAGGGCAAATTTTATGAATAATACTGATTATTTATAAATCGTTTAACGGTTAAACGAAAGATACATGCATAAGGGGTCTTTTGGTTATTTCCTAATTAATGTGTATTTGTATTTAATATTTGATTTTATTAAATACACATTAATTAAATGTTAAATTATGATATTTTACATATATCATTAATATATGTATTTGAGATATTTAAAGTAAATATAATACATATATTTGAGATATTCATATTTAAATAATTAAATAATTATTTAATTGTTAAATAATTAAAGTAATTAAAAATATATAATATCTAAGTTGATATTTATTAAAGGAAATGATTAAAGTATATAAGTTTGACTTTTACATTAATTGAAATTGTTATCAAAATGATCTTTGCTTCTTTAATTGTTAAAAAGCAAAATATCTTCTTAGATATTTGTTTGGAAAAATTGAAAAAATTTATTTTATTTTTCCATTAAATTTCGGTCCTTAATCATAGTACATAAAGGTTTTTTTTTTCATTTTACTTCACTTTTGAAGTCTCCAAATAGAACACAAATAAAGAGAGTTGAGAGAAAAAATTTGAAGCTAAGAAGTTAACCAAGGAAGAACTTGAATTTTAGTAAGTATTTTCAACTTCCTATTAGAAGAAAAATTGTTTCTTTTGTTCTTGGCTACAACACATGTTGTTCTAATTATGTTTGTGTTATGATGGTTGGAAGCATGAATGAAAGATGTATGCATGTGTGTTTAACAAAGTATGCTTATAAATAGTGTATAAGCACACTTTTGATCATTTGATGATCTTGTTGCCATTCTAGAGTTGTTAGGCCACTCATTGATGACCTAGAATTGTTCTTGAGTTTTTTCAAAGTGGTGAGACTTTTTTCATGTTGTAGAGATTAAATTAAAGTGTTGGATTTGGTTAATTTTGGTTAATTGGGTTAATTGGACTAATTTGAGAAAATAGGGTTCTTAACCTAAACCAAAATTAGAGATTTTCATATATGTGTTGTATAATGATGTATATATGATGTACATTTAATTTGGTGTTGATTGGATATCATCTAATGTTGTTTAAACAAATTTGGACCAAAATACAAAATCTGGAAAATGTAGGGTGCTCTCGGAAATTTGAGAAAATTATGGGATTTTTATTGTGAGTTGTATTTTCATGTATAAGACATGTATAAATCATTTTGGTAGTGATTGGGAATCACTTAAATTTGTATTTGACAAATTAGGACTAAAATGATCAAAATTTAAAGTTTTGGGGTCTCACGACAAATAGAGAAAAATCTGATTTTTGGATAAAAATTCAGTTTTTATTTATTGAGTAATTATAATAAATTGGCTTATTTTAATTGCCCAAGAAAAATAATTACCGGAAATTGTTACGGAGTGAAAATATGCGAAAATAGTGAAAAACGGCGTTACCGGGTAATGGCTTCCCAAACAATGAAATGGTCACTGTTCGGATAACCTACAAATTGTCCAAATATTTTTGGGGCTGACCTGGGCAGTCCCCATGTGCATTTGCCGATCGGTTTGTTGGAAATGCGTTTTATGCTATTTTACATAAAAATATTTTCGTAAAAGTTTTGCGGTGTTTCTTTATTATTTATATCGTTATTTGATATTGAATAAATATGTTTACTTGAAATATGAATGAATTATAAAATATTGGATATTAAATAATTTATTCGTAAGTTAAAAAATTTTAACTACGATTTCGCCCGAACCGCGCTTCTTCCGCTGCACCGCCCTGATGATGATAAAACCCCAACAGACTGTGCATGCGGTAGCCCAGTTAGAACCTCAAGGAGTATGTTTTGTGTGTAAGGGGATTGACTATCTGGCCCAAGAGTGTTCCATATATGGTGAGATGAGGGAAACATATGAAGAACATTGTATTTCCTTATGGATTTACAATAAGCCTTATACACCTTATTCAGACACATATAATCCTGGTTGGCGGAACCACCCAAATTTTAGTTGGAAACATGAGTCTCAACAGCCCACTCAAACATCACAGCCTAGAAGTTACAGTGCCCCACAGTATCACACACCTACCATTCCTAGAAATTCTTTAGAGGGCAATGTGCATGCATTTATAGAGGCCCATGGTAAAACCAATCAAAGGTTTGAGTCATTGATAACTCAGGTTGTTGAAGACAATAAGGAGATTAAGAGTCAAGTCTCTAAGTTGACTAATGTCCTGAGTGTGCAAGAACAATGAAAGTTTCCATCTCAAGCCCAACCAAATCCACAAGGGCAATACATGATACAGGCTGATCTTGAGGCATCCAACGTAAAAGGTGTTAATGCCATAATCACTAGAAATGGTAAGGAGGTAGGTTTGCAGGACACCTCCAACATTATAGGTGACCCCAAATATAGTACTACAAAAACTCCTCATGAAGAACAAGTACTATATATCCCAGTCAGAGTACATTTCCCTCAAGCTCTTAGGCCTACTGCAAAAGTTACAGACCCTAATGGTGAGATCCTAGAACATCTAAAGCAAGTAACAATTAACCTTCCTATGTTACATGTGATCAAACAGATTCCCACATATGTGAAGGTTTTGAAGGATCTATGCACCATGAAAAGAAAGCATCATATGAAGAAGATTGTATTCTTAACAGAACAAGCAAGTGTAGTGATTGACCAGAGGGCTCCACCAAAATGCAAAGACCTAGATTGCCCCACTATTACTTGCCATATTGGCACACATGAGTTTGGTCAAGCTTTATTAGATTTAAGTTCTAGTGTTAATCTCATGCCATATTCTATCTATATGCACCTAGGAATTGGAGAGATAAAACCTACATCTGTGGTTTTAGCTGATCACTCTATCAGAACACCGTGAGGAGTAGTTGAGGATATTTTACTTCAAATTGATAAATTCTACTACCCTGTTGATTTCTTAATTTTAGACACTCAGTCTGTTGTTAACACTGAGACAAAAATTCCATTTATCTCAGGTAGACCTTTTCTTGCTACAGTTAATGCCCTTATCAATTGCAGGAACGGTCTCATGAAGATATCATTTGGAAATATGACACTAAAGGTGAATATCTTTTATGTTGAGAAACAAACATGGAATGATGACGAGTACCATTACACATACCTGATAGACACGGTCTTCCCGGAGACAGGCTCTACATAACATGAATCTAACCTCCCGAACTGGAACTGATTCCAAAGAACCAAAAAAAGAGGAAAAGCCTAAAATCTCAGCCATCAGTAGACCCTGGGGGATCGATGGATACAATGCCACGGTCAGACAAAAATTCATTTTCATGTCTTAATCACCAGTGGATAACGAAGAAGAAAGAACATGGAACTATTTGGTCCGCTACATGGAAGCCACCATGACAAATTGGGTGGTTGCGTATGGCTTAAGATGTTAAACTTAGTGCTAGCGAGGAGGAAACCCTTGCATCTTCATTTATTTATTTATTATTTTATTTTATTTGTTTTATTTTCTTTACTTTAGTTTTATTTTATTATGTGCTAATTACTTGTTTATTATTTGCATGAGCATTTATACAGGTGTTAGCACAACCTACACAACCCGCACAACTAAAGTCTCACCAGTAGAAGCCTGATCAACTCCATGCCTGGTAGTGTTGTTCCTCATTCCTTTTTCTTTATATTTATCTTACATTGAGGACAATGCAAGTTTTAAGTGTGGGGGTGTATGGATATAGTGATAAATACCTGTTATAAAAAAAATATTTTAGTTTTTAGTCCTTAATAGTAAAACATATGTCTGATGATGAGTATTGGTTGCTTTAGGATAAGGTCTTAGAAATGATAAGTTCTTTAATGTATTTTTATCTGATGCCTTAAGTAGTTGATCTAGGTTAGACTCGTAAGCACTTAACTATATGTTTTTAGCAGTGAAAACCTATGTAGTTGGCAAAGTGATCAGTTGAAGATATTGTATGTCAATGAATGACCGTTTGCTTAGATGTCTATCTTGATTTACTAGTGTTATGATATATGGTATGGTTCAAAATAAAAAGAGAAAGTCTCTAAAGAAAGAAAGTAAACCACTTATAATCGATAAGCGTGAAGCTACCCATGGGGGATTGTTAGGACCATCATGAGGAGAAATACTACCTTAAATGGTAGGTTTGTTGAAAAAGAAAAAGAAAAAAGTTCAAGAAAAGAAAAAAAAAAGAAAATAAGAGAAAAGAAAAAAATCATACCATATTGAGCACAAAAAGGCATATATAGAGCTTAGTTAAGATATCTAGGTTGGTTTCACCCATCAGATCCCAATTTTTAAACGAAATCATTGAGTTGGCTTACCTAGGAGTCGAGCTGTGAATGAACTTTTACACACTGTGAGTCCGACTTAGATGATTTATTCAAGAACTTGGATTTGAGTTGCATTGAGTACTTTGAATATTCTCTGATTTCATTACAATGCATTCGTTGAGGACGATAATATGTGTAACTATTGGGACTATTTTCATTTTGTTATTTTTGCTTGATTGCATATGTTTTGAATGACATTTGTGGGTATCGTCGTTGTAAGACCTCATGAGACTATAACTCGTCCACTAGGGCCACCTAAGGATTTAAAGGCTTATTACATATGCTAAATGCAATCGTGATCCCTATGAAAGTGGCTTAGAAAGTTTTTATTTATTTCTTTTTAATTTAGATTAGTTCTTATTTTCTTTTTGCGCTTGAATTGCTAGGGACTAGCAATAAGCTGGTTGAGGGTTGAGATAAGTGCATGAAAATGTACTTTGAACATCATTAATTCAGCTTTGTTATCAAGTATTTGATCTTAATTATAGTTTATTTTATGTCTTATTATTTGGAATCAATGGAACATGGAGATTGGAGCAATTACACAAGTTTCGGGACCTTACGGACGCATCGGAAGCACATAGAAAAAGCCGCAAAACAAAAAGAGGCAACCACCAAAAATTCCAGTAGGCATCACGGTGCCCACTTTCTGGCCCCGCAGCGCCTCATCAATATTTCCCATACAGCCCCGGAAGACCCCGGAAACTTAATTTAGTCGCATTTGATGCGCACAATGATTCTAGTGTAAGTGTTCCTAGAACATGCCAAGGATCTAATAAGCATGTAAAGGTGTTCATAAATTCAAAATAAGTTGCGGAATATACTTACAATGAACGAGTTTGAGCCTTAAAATTTTGGGAGGAAGATCTCCAAGATCCTTCCTATGTTGATGATTCCAACTCTTGAAGTGGTTTCCCTATCACCTTAGTTGATTTCTCCAAGTGCTAGCTTTGTTGATTTTGCAACAAAATCAAAGAGAGGAATAAAAGAAGCTCACGCCCAAGTTGAGAGGATTTTAGGGTTTTTCATTTCCAAAATGTGTTACAAGTGTGTGAGAGTTAGTTTTGGTAAAAGGGTTTTACCCTTTTCACCCAAACTTGGTAGTTGGGTTGGTTTTCTAAAAACCAAAACCATGTAGATAAAAAGCAAGTGGTATTGGCTTAAATGCCAACTACCCTCCCAAATACCACATTAAAGTGGGCCCCACATTTGAATTCAAAATTCAAATGTCTCTACGAACATTTGCCGCGGCTCGGATCATTTTAATCTGATTAAACGAATTCTCGTCGCTAAATAATTAAATCTAATTTAATTAAATAACGATGCCTCGCAAATATATTACGAATGTCGTCTACGAATTGATTCTAAATTAATTTGTTCGTTCATATTAAAGTCCGACTTTAATTCCGTAATGAAATCCAATTCATATTAATATATCCAATATATTAATTTTAGTCCATACGAATAAATTAAATATAAAAATCAAATTTAACTATTAAATTTATTTTACCGATTAATTCCAAATTAATCTCGTTCTCTCTCTTCCGAACACATTTAATCCCAGATTAAATAATACCTCAATTAATCCCAGATTAATTTTCTCTCTCTTAAATTAATCCCAGATTAATTATCTCTCTTAATTAATCCCAGATTAATTCTAATTAAATCAACTGTCATCGGTGAATCTTTGGGAAGCGACCCAAGAGATCCCTGGATATGTTGGCAGTAAATACAGTCATCGGATTATCCGAATACGTGCGTACCTCGTACCACGTGCTTACCGATTTAGAAGACATGGTTGGCTTCTAGCAAAGCACCGTGCCTACCCAATTCTCTAGAAATATTCTTACTGGAATATATAATCTATGTCAGGCGTAGTATACGTAGTATTGCGTATTGCGATCCAGTATCGAATGTCACGTGCTAGGCCTGGGCCTGGAATGTGTCTGCCCCGTACGAAGCACATGTCAGATGTCTGGTAACTAGTCTCTATAATCGGATGAACATGACCTAGTCATATCATCTCGATGACTGCAGTACTTAAGAGCACTAGTTCCGTATCCTACGTGACATCATCTCCACTATGACTGGAGTGATACTTCCGTCTTGACATCACACCCAATACACTACGATTCTCAATATACACAGCAGAGGCGTACACAGAATCGGTTAAAGCCCTGGACGACCAAAACCAAAGCATATTGATTGTCGCAAGTATTAGCGGTGCAAGTCTCAGGTTAAGACAAAATACACCTACCCTGATGTCGGACTTCCATAGACACATAGTCAACCTCCTATCACACTTGCATAAGTATCCAATACTTAAATATATGAGAACTATGCCGTTGTGCTCCCACAATGCGCACAAGTGTAATACTAGTCTATTCCGCATTATCGATGTCCAATCTCGATAATACTACGACTAGGGATTATTTAATGATTAATCCTTCATGGACTGATACTGTCTCATATCATCTCAATCCAGGAACTAATCATAGGGACCTCCTATCATTTATACATCTAGGTGATCTAATCACAAATGATAAGAATGCAATCTCCTTGTCACATAGTTAATTTGTACAACAACACCATGATCTGTACAAATAGTGACGCTATGGGTCATAATTGTCCAACAATCTCCCACTTGGCCTATAGCCAGTCACTCGAGTGTCATACACCCGAACTATGTACGGTTCGCTCAAAATGCTGAGTAAAGGCTTTCTTCAGCGGATTTGCATGATTATCGTCTAATGCGATTTATACGACCATACACATCGTCACGATGTATGATCCGAACGAATCAGATGAATAGTCGAAGTATACATCTGGATCGTTGATGAGACCATTAATTCTTTAGCCTGCGCTGCAGCCTAGCTCAGCTGCTAATAGAACTATATCTAATCTAATTAGATTTGTTATCGACTCAGATGGCTTCTATTGCTGCCTCAGCTGCAGCAATAACCTGCATTTGTTGTTTATTGGTAACAGTATCTTGCTTGGAAGATTTCCAGCTCACTGTTCCGTTATTCAAATTGTATAGAACGTTATTGTTATCGGTTAGGAAACTTGTAGTAGTGATCCCAGTCACTTCAAGTTTTCCTTCTCCATAGTTTAAGACATCATCCTTAGTTCACTAAGATACTAACAGATGTTCTTAATATCAATCCAATGACTATCACTTGGATTGACCTGTTTGTGACTCCATATGCTCAAAGCGTATGAGACACCAGGTCATGTACATTTTTCAATGTACGAGTTCTCGGAGAGTGTTAACAACTTAAATCTATCCCAGTAGATCTTTATTCCTAGAATAAAGGATGTGTCTCCCAAGAATTCTACGGAGAATTTTCATAAAAGCCAAGCTTTCACCGATTGTAATATGGGAATATCATTTCCAAGAAAAGACATATCATCATTATTTAGGACAGTCACTTTCAGTGTGCTCCTACTAACCTCCTTATATACACAAGAATCATTTCTCGTTTTGAATTAAATCATAAACCATTATGATTACATCAAAACGATAATTCCAAGAACCTAATGTTTGCTTCAATCCAAACATGGATCGAATAACCTGCAAACCTTGTTTGCTAGTTTTGGTACGACAAAACCGTCAGGATGTTATAAACATCCTCCAAAAAGGTTTCTTTTAAGGAAAGCGATTTTGACGTTCAGCTGCCATATTTCATGAATGAAACATGCAGCATCAGCAACATTATCCAAATGGATTTATCCATGGCAACAGGTAAAAGGTTTCGTTGTAATCGACACAATGTTGATAACAATACCTTTTCGCTACAAGCCTAGCTTAGTACGGTCGTATGTTGCCATCCATGTATGTCTTCCTTGAAGACTTATATACTACCAATAGGCACAATGACTTCTGGTACATCAACTAGTCTCTAAACATAGTTGGTATACATGGAATCCATTTCGGACTTCATGGCACTTTGCCATAATGGGGAGTCGATACCTTGTATCACTTCCTCATATGTAGTCAGTCAGTCTTCCTCAATAAGATTGACATCTTTATGAGGTGAGATCAGAAACGCATACCTCCTAGGTTGTTTTCTGACTCTCTTCGACTAACGCGGTTCTTGTGTATTCAAATATTGTGGTACAGTTTCATCCTTGATGAACTGTTTGTGTTCCATTAAGGACTAGGTGCCTTTGAACAGTATTACTCCGATTTTCATCGAGTTTTACTATCCTCCCACTTACCACTGCATATCGGTATTCCTCTTAGGAAAACCGCATGGCGAGCAACAATTACATTGTTCTCTTGTGAGTTGTATAAGTACTATACTTTGGTTTCCTTAGGATAACCTACAATTTAGGCACTTATCCGATTTGGGTTCTAGTTTGGTATCATCCAAACATATGCCCAGCATCCCAAATATTCAGGAGTGAGAAAACCCAGTTTCTTTCTGTTCATATCTAATATGAAATTCTGTCTAACAGATTTTCATGGAACCTTATTCAAAATAAGTATTGCACTGTTAATGCTTATCCCTTTGAAGGAAAATGGTAGCTCAGAGCGACTCATGATTAACCTTATCATGTCTAACAAAATTCGGTTTCTCCGTTTGGACACACCGTCAAATTGACGTGTTCCAGGAGGAGTCCTCATTGAAAAAATACTATACTCTTTCAATTATTTAAGAAACTTACTATAAGTATTTTCATCATGGTCAAACCATGATGGTTTTAATACTTTAGCCGATCTGTTTGTCTATTTCATGTCGAAACTCTAAATGTTTTCGATTCGTGTTTCATAAGAAACATATAACCATAACGCGATGCCACATCCGTAAAGGTCACGAAACATTCATTTCCATATTTAGCCTAGCTAGATATGGGCCCACTTACGTCACTATGAACGAGGGCTAACAGATCGATGGCACTTACACTTTTACCAAGTAAAAGGTATTTTAGGTACTTTACCTAATAAACTAGATTCGTAGACATCATTTGAATGGAATCAAATCCGTCCTAGTATTCACTCTTCAAAAGTGTGGATATACGAGTCTTGTTTAATGTGTCCCAGACAACACTGCCACAAATAAGTCTTATCTGATCAAATCAGTTTGAGCTATTTGTTCGTCATATTATATATTTGAGATTTATTTATATTCAAAATATAAATACTGTTATTCACATCTAATGTGTTTATCTCAATATCATCTTTATAAAATAAAACACTTTAGTGTTCTAGAATATAAAGGTATACTCGCAACGAGTTGTATTCGATATAGAGATAATGTTTCTAGTCAAACTAGTTACATTATAACATTTTCCTAATTTAAGTACACTCCCGAAGGGTAGTTCCTAAACTTAGGTATCTACGGTAAAACAATGACTTTCGTCCCGTTTCCGATTCACAGATTAATCTCAATTGAAGTCAGTATCCTGCTCATAGCAGATTCTGCACATCAATGCATATTTATGTATCACACTTAGTATTTAAAATCCAATTTTAATATTAGTAGTGAACATATTTATGACAAACATATTTGAAGTCAGAGCCTTGCTCGTCTTCAATTCCTTCATGTCTGCTTTGTCCATACGGCAGTCACGCTTCAGTGATCCCATTTGCAACAGTTTAAGCAGACGTCTTGGGATATGTCATTTGTCTTCATAGAAGACAGTAATGATTTTGCCTTTGCCCTTTTCTATATCCCAGAAGCCTTTGGCCAAGCCTTGGGTTTCTAGAATATCGAAGTAAGGTGCGCCTTGCGCTACTTGCCTTATTGCAAACTTTGGCTTTATCTCCTTGAGAATAGCCATTAACTCTCCAAGAGTTATTAATTGCAATTTAATACTTCTAAGATCTAAGAATAAATCTATGAAGATCCTTCAATTTCTTCATCATACTTTACGGATCTAATCCTTAGTTCTGATTAGGAAATTAAGGAGTCCTTTTGACAAGTATAATGGGTTAAACACTAAAGTTATCATCACATGAATCTTCCAAAGATCATGCTCTACTATTTGCTTAACTCTGGGCTTAGGCCTAATATGTTATTTTATCAAATAAAGTAACTTATTAGTTTACAGGACCATCCTGAAATTTTATTCCCAATTTGAAAATTAAAGTCGTTTAAACACATTTTCACCCAGGATTATGTTTTAAACACTAATCTTTAGTTATCTTGATTCCAATAGTCTAACTATCCAATCAACGATTTCAGGTACAATCTAATGTAATGATTACTATAGTCTAACTATATAACTAAATAATTTTATTGGTTAAATTCAAATATATATTGATTACTATAATCCAATTTATAATCAACTATAAATGATCGATAAAATTCAAATATATTGATTATTATAATCCAATTATATAATCAACTATAAATGAAGGGTAAAATTCAAATATATTGATTACAATAATCTAATTATATAATCAACTATAAATGAAGTAGTTTGAATACAGTCCAACTATTTAATTAAAACAACAATTAAATATTAGTCCAACTAATATATTAACTTATTGACGAAATATTGAAATGAGCGCGTATGGCAAGTATCTAAACGAAATTACAAATCTAATACTTGCCTCCAACTATTTTTCGGCGAGCCTCTAACCCTCTGTTGAGTACTCAGGAAACCTTGTTTCCTAGTGGGCTAGGATCCCGTTAAATAACACACAATCTTGACTTTGGCCAACAAATTGTATGATACTTAACTATGTAGATCTCTAAGATCAATTGGATCTCATCCAATTCCTAGATCCAGTAGGTAGACATCCAAGTCCGAAACATATATACAATATATATGCCAATATATCCAATATATTTTCCTAACCTTTTTCCTCTGAATCAACTAAGCATTGGCTTTGGCACAACAAGCTTAATGATTCCAGTTAAGCGGGTCCCATTGACATGGAAAGCTTCGTAATCAATGTCGATGGATAAGAAGTGATCTTGACTTTGGCCAACAAATCACGACTTGGACAAGACACCGATATGGAACAAAACTCTCATGATTCAAACACATCCGTAATTGACAAAGGTCTTGACTTTGGCCAAAAACCAATGCCAACTTTGGATCTTGAGTAAGAATCACTCAACGGAAGGAAAAACGCTTAATATGTTTTGAGGGTTTTTCGCGTAAATTGGCAACCAATTTATTATCTTTGATTAGGTCTCATCATACACCCTTAAGCATGCATTCTAAAAGCATAATAAGTGCGATAAATAAATTAATAATGATATGCGGATGGATATGTCACAAATTGTTCCTAGAACAAATCACTCCTTTTCCTCTCCCCGGCTAGAACTATTCTAACTTCTACCCAATTACATAATACAATAAAGAAACCTCATTTACATTGAGGGGAATAGGTGAGAAGAGAAATACAATGAGAAATGAGATAAAAGGCTGGACACGTAGGTCCAATTTAAATAAATTCTAAATTTATTACAATTTCCAAAATTGCCCTCGCCCTTCTAATATCCATCCGATATACATTATTCATGCAATACATTCATGTATTCATACAAATCATGTTATTCAATCAATCTAATCCAATTAATCAATCTTTGAATTAATGACCATACAATGTTCATACAACGATTTGATTAGCGTGAGTCAAACTCGTTTAAGATTAAATACTCAAAGTAAGTATTCTTGAATTATATTGAACTACAACTTTAAATCCAATTTATTTGTATTCAATACTAATTCCAAATTTAATTCCAAATTAAATATTTACACTTACTTATAAGCCTTAAAGACTTGGATTCCAAATCCAATCTTAATGGGTCTCAAAGGCCTAATAACATCCAATGTCATTTCAATTAAAGTCCAATGGGCTTTTAATTAATTCTTAAGGCATGAGCTTTGGCCATAATGGATCAAACCCAAAATGCCAAGGCCCAATAGGAATCACCCTATTGTCTACAAATTAATTTAGGCCCATTAGGCCCAATTAAATTCTTTAAAGGGCCAAGTGATGTATTTGGACTTTATAGAATTGGTTTTGGGCCCAATTGGATCCATTCCAAAAGTCCAAAACCAAACTTAGTCAAACCAAGCCCATTAAGCCCAAATACACACTTTTAGCCCAATACATAATTAAAGGCTTATTAACATAATTATAATATTCTAAATATCACAATTATTTTAATTAAAGTGTATTAGCCATGATTAATTAATTAAATTCAATATTTCCAAAATACCAATTAACTTAATTAATCATGCTTAATCCATCAATTCATGCTCAACACAAATTGATGCCAAAAAACATCATTTCATGCTCAACACAAATTGAATCCTAAATTCTTCATTTCATGCTCAACATGCTCTTTGATTATAACATAAACATTATTGACTTTGATTCTAATCCAATCAAACCAACAATCAACATTTAAACATGCATTTAAACACATCATTTCATGTTATAAGAATCAAAAAACTGCAGTCCCATGCACTGCAACTTTCGGCCTCACTAAAAAAAAATTTAATTTTTTATTCATTTGATTTGTTTCAAATCTAATCATGCATAACTCTAAGTTATCATATTCTAAGCATGCTCAAAGCATCAATTTGAAACAATCATGTTCAAAACATAAAAGCCCCAAATTTTAGTCTCATGAACCCTAAAATTTTCATGCTTAAAATTGGTTCTGATACCATTGTAAGTGTTCCTAGAACATGCCAAAGATCTAATAAGCATGTAAAGGTGTTCATAAATTCAAAATAAGTTGCGGAATATACTTACAATGAACGGATTGAACTTTAAAATTTTGGGAGGAAGATCTCCAAGATCCTTCCTTTGTTGATGATTCCAACACTTGAAGTGGTTTCCCTATCACCTTAGTTGATTTCTCCAAGTGCTAGTTTTGTTGATTTTGCAACAAAATCAAAGAGAGGAAGGCAAGAAGCTCACGCCCAAGTTGAGAGGATTTTAGGGTTTTTCATTTCCAAAATGTGTTACAAGTGTGTCAAGTGTGTGAGAGTTAGTTTTGGTAAAAGGGTTTTACCCTTTTCACCCAAACTTGGTAGTTGGGTCTTGGTTTTCTAAAAACCAAAACCATGTAGATAAAAAGCAAGTGGTATTGGCTTAAATGCCAACTACCCTCCCAACTACCACATTAAAGTGGGCCCCACATTTGAATTCAAAATTCAAATGTCTCTACGAACATTTGCCGCGGCTCGGATCATTTTAATCTGATTAAACGAATTCTCGTCGCTAAATAATTAAATCTAATTTAATTAAATAACGATGCCTCGCAAATATATTACGAATGTCGTCTACGAATTAATTCTAAATTAATTCGTTCATTCATATTAAAGTCCGACTTTAATTCCGTAATGAAATCCAATTCATATTAATATATCCAATATATTAATTTTAGTCCATACGAATAAATTAAATAGAAAAATCAAATTTAACTATTAAATTTATTTTACCGATTAATTCCAAATTAATCTCGTTCTCTCTCTTCCGAACATATTTAATCTCAAATTAAATAATACCTCAATTAATCCCAGATTAATTTTCTCAGATTAATTATCTCTCTTCATTAATCCCAGATTAATTCTAATTAAATCAACTGTCATCGGTGAATCTTTGGGAAGCGACCCAAGAGATCCCTGGATATGTTGGCAGTAAATACGGTCATCGGATTATCCGAATACGTGCGTACCTCGTACCACGTGCTTACCGATTTACAAGACATGGTTGGCTTCTAGTAAAGCATCGTGCCTACCAATTCTCCAGAAATATCTTACTGGAATATATAATCTATGTTAGGCGTAGTATACGTAGTATTGTGTATTGCGATCCAGTATCGAATGTCACATGCTAGGCCTGGGGCTGGAATGTATCTGCCCCGTACGAAGCACATGTCGGATGTCTGGTAACTAGTCTCTATAATCGGATGAACATGACCTAGTCATATCATCCCGATGACTGCAGTACTTAAGAGCACTAGTTCTGTATCCTACGTGACATCATCTCCACTATGACTGGAGTGATACTTCCGTCTTGACATCACACCCAATACACTACCATTCTCAATATATCCAGCAGAGGCGTACACAGAACCGGTTAAAGCCCTGGACGACCAAAACCAAAGCATATTGATTGTCGCAAGTATTAGCGGTGCAAGTCTCAGGTTAAGACAAAATACACCTACCCTGATGTCGGACTTCCATAGACACATAGTCAACCTCCTATCACACTTGCATAAGTATCCAATACTTAAATATATGAGAACTATGCCGTTGTGCTCCCACAACGCGCACAAGTGTAATACTAGTCTATTCCGCATTATCGATATCCAATCTCGATAATACTACGATTAGGGATTAATTAATGATTAATCATTCATGACTAATACTGTCTCATATCATCTCAATCCAGGAACTAATCATAGGGACCTCCTATCATTTATACATCTAGGTGATCTAATCACAAATGATAAGAGTGCAATCTCCTTGTCACATAGTTAATTTGTACAACAACACCATGATCTGTACAAATAGTGACGCTATGGGTCATAATTGTCCAACATCTAGGACTTCCCTATATAAACCCAAGTTGGTCCAAAACCCTAGAGAGGAGAAAAATAGAGTGAAAACTCACAACCAAAGTTAGAAACACATATTTGAGAGAGAAGAACGAGGAAGCTTCATGCCAGACATGATGCTCCTCCGATCTATCCATGCTATGTTTCTCTTCTATATGGAGAACTAATCTCCTAGGCAAAACTAAGGATGAACTCTTGTAATTAAGTTCTTTTATTTATGTTTTTGATTCCTGAATGCTTTTTAACGTTTAATACAATTGATGTTTCATTGTTCTCTATTATTTTTTTATTAGTAATCCAGAGATTGTGTTTTACCAACTTGTATGTAGGAATAGTCATGTTTCTTCTATGTGTGATTGGGGAACCCAGTTGTGACTGGTAATGTTGTTTTATGAGTTGATCTTCTGTTGTAGTATTACCTGAGGGTATATTTTCGCCGTTAGATAGGTCATAACGATAACATTGTGTGTTGTTAACATAGAGAAAATAAATCATCGATTACCTTAGAATTTAATAAGTTTGGAATTGAATATCTTCCGATTGTTGGGTTGGGATGTGAAACCTTCAATTGAGTAATACATGAATCAACAACTGAATATAGGAATTTGATGCAAGAGGGATTCCCGACGCTTTGCTGTTTCTATCTATTGATAACTTTTAAGTGCTTTTTATAATCTTTGCTTTACATTACCAATTCAATTCATCTATTTTTATTAAGTTATTGTTAACGATTTGTTTAATTAAATTTTTTCCTTGTAACCATCTCTCTAAGGAATCGACACCCCAACTATACTGTGATAACCGCAAGTACTTTTTGGGAGTAATCAGCCACCATGCATAAGGAATTTATGTAGTACGCCGACTACGTGAACTATATTGTTTCTAGAAAATGGCCATTGGAATGGACACATCAGCAAAGGAAGAAGTTCTTCAGTGAAGTAAAACATTATATTTAGGATAAGCCATACTTGTTCAAGACATGTGTCAATCAATTGTTGCGGTGATATATACCCGAAGAGGAGGTTGACAACGTCCTCCCGCACTGTAATTCCTCTACATATGGCGGCCACTTTGACGGAGTAAGACCGCAGCCAAAGTGCTGTAATCATGTTTGTTTTGGCCAACTCTGTTTAAGGATGCTCACATGTTTGTCCTTCAATGTGAGAGGTGCCAAAGGACTAGAAATATCACCAAAAGATAAGAAGGACCACTCAAGAGCATCCTAGAGGTCGGACTATTTGATGTGTGGGGGATCGAATTTATGGGGCCATTTGTTCCATCACATGGCAATCTTTATATCTTGGTTGCATTGGACTATGTTTCCAAGTGGTGAAAGCAACAGCGCTGCCATCAAATAACTCCAAAGTGGTATTGGAGTTCTTCAAGAAAAATATCTTCACCTACTTTAGGACCC
>SKCR01000574.1:0-28839 GCA_019454045.1 Zanthoxylum bungeanum | reverse complement strand
ATTACCTTACAACTCTTGTTTGGTGTTTTAACTTTTTGGTTTCCTGAATCATAAGACCTACTCCCCCATTTTTCCAATATAATTGAAAATATATATATTTTTTCAGAAATGAGAAAAGAGTCTTGGTGGGAAATGCAAAACATAAAATGGTGGTGTTGTGGTGTTATTTTCTCATCTAATTGAGATTTTTCAAATATATTTAACATATCGATCCAAACATATTGTTCCTCGATACAAAAATATTATTCTGACAATCTATCGATCCAACCACATATCTAATTCAAGTGGCAACCCTCGTTCCCATTCCCGTTTCATGACCCGGATCGATTCGTGATCCAAGTAAATATGAGTGGTACTTGGGAAATAGTTGACTTACCAAAGGATAATAAGATAGTGGGGTGTAAATGGGTGTTTACTGTCAAATGCAAGGCAAATGGCAACGTAGAAAGATACAAGGCAATACTCATGGCAAAAGGATTCACACAGATCTTGGGGATAAATTACTAGGAAACCTTTGCTCCAGTAGCCAAAATAAACTCAATCAGAGTTCTATTATCTTTGGCTGTGAATTCCAGCTGGCCTTTACACCAGCTGGATGTAGAAAATGCATTCTTAAATAAAGACCTGGAAGAAAAAGTGTTTATGAGCCTACCACCTGAATTTGAAGGAAAACTTGGTAAAGATAAAGTTTATAGATTAATAAAGTCTTTAGATGGACTCAAATAGTCTTCTAGAGCATGGTTTGAACATTTTAGGATAGCTGTAAAACGTCATGGCTACTGTCAAAGTCAAGCAAATCATATTATGTTCTATAAAAATTCAAAAGACAGTAAAATTGCTATCCTAATTGTTTATGTAGATGATATTATCTTACCAGGAGGCGATAGTGCTGAGTTGGTAAGATTGAAGAAAATGCTTGATGATGATTTTGAGATCAAAGATTTGGGTCCATTGAAGTATTTTATGGGGATGGAGTTTACTAGATCTAAAGAGGGCATATTTGTCAACCAACGTAAATATATACTTGATTTGCTTAATGAAACAGGACTACTTCGCTGCAAAGTTGTTGAAACCCCGATTGAGCCTAATGTAAAGCTATAACTTGCCAAAGTCAAGGATGTGGTGAACATAGAACAATATCATAGAGTTGTTGGAAGACTAATTTATCCCATACACGCCCGGATATAGCCTTTGCAATGAGTACGGTAAGCCAATTCATGCACTCACCAGGACAAAAACACTTTTAAGCTGCCTACAGAATTCTGAAATACTTGAAGAGAACTCCTGGAAGGAGATTGTTGTACTAAAAACATGGACATCTACTTGTGGAAGTTTATACTGATGCAGATTGGGCTGGAAGTGTTACCGATAGAAGATCAACCTCTGGCTACCTTTGTTGGTGGTAACCTGGTCACTTGGCGAAGCGAGAAGCAAAATGTGGTGGCTAGAAGTAGTGCGGAAGCTAAATTTAGATCAGTTGCTCATGGGATTTGTGAAGTAATGTGGATTAAAAGGTGGTTAAAAGAATTAAAGGTCTCCAACTCTTCACCAATGAAGGTCTACTGTGACAATAAAACATCAATCTCAATTTGCCACAATCCAGTTCACGATGACATAACAAAACATGTGAAAGTAGATAAATATTTTATCAAGGAAAAGATCGAGAATAGGTTGATTTGTATGCCATATGTTCCAACCACAAATCAGATTGCAGACATACTTACAAAGGGACTACCTAAGAAGAGATTTGACAGATTAATTGACAAGTTGACAATGAAAGATATCTTTATGCCAGTTTGAGAGGGAGTGTTGGAATATTCTATTTAGAGTTATCAAATATATGGGGATTTGTTAGATATTTAGTTTATAAATATAAAATAAGTCAAATAATTAAAATAAGAAAGTATCAATAGTTTCTAACTCTTGTATATATACTCTTCTATAAGAGAGACGTGTGTAAAGTATTTTCAATATATCAGAATATAGAATTCATTCATTTCTCTATAGGTTCGGCACAAGTGATCAGGTCATCCCAATTCTCTGATTTCACGTCATTTGATTAAGCATAGTTTTAAGGACAATAAAGATCAGGTTTCTTATCATGGTTTGTCTATTGATTGTACTGCTTGCAAACTTGGCAAAAGCAAAGTTCTTCATTTCCCTACACATGGTAGTTGTGCTACCAAATGCTTGGACATAAATCATAATCCATAGTGATGTTTGGGGTATAACACTAGTTGCTTCGCATGGCCATTATAAATATTTTGTGACGATCATTGATGATTACAACTGTTTTAATTGGGTTTATTTCCTTCGATCTAAGGGAAATGTGTTTCGGGTTTTCTAGAACTTGTTGCCTACCTAGAGAATCAGTTTTCTACATGTCTTAAGGTATTGAGGTCAGATAATGGTGGTGTGCATACATCTCATGTTTTCCAAGAATTTTTGCAGCATAAGGGAATTATTTCCTAGCATTCTTGTCCGTGTATACCTCAGTACAAGTGTAGAACAGCATGGCTTAATGCAAGAATCGCCCTCTAAACATCGGAAATGCTAATTCAGTTCAAGTAATGTAGTTTTTATAACCTGAGCAGTGCTTCAATTTACACTAAAATAAGAATTTCTACAAAATCCTGTACCTGTTACGTCTCCTTAATCTATACTTCCAGCACATGTTGTATAAACTTAATTAGCAAAATGAGTTTCTAATGCAAGCAATGAAAAGTATGAAAAAAGATTACAGTAAACTAATTTAGTGTAAATTAAGTCAGTGGCAGAAATAAGCTCCTCCCATTTTAAGTTGTATTATAAGTATATTCACTTTGTTTGTTCTACAAAAATCACTTTAGCTAGGTCTAAAACTCTAAATCCAAATACCAAGATCTTAAACAATACACGGATTAGTTCTTGTCCTTGTATTTAAGTCAGAGAATTAATCTCCATAGATCATGTACCTAACATTCAAGTTACATTTTGAGGAAATAGCATTACAAGTTAAAAAGCTCCTTTTAATAGACTATTTTTTAAAAACAAATATCAAAAATTAAATTTAGATCACACCACTGGACCACAAACAGAACCCATAAACAACACAATCATTTTCTTCCCTTTCCTTTTAAAAAGTAAAAGATCAAGATAAAAAGCCAAAGGGTCTGCAGCCTAACTAAACAGGAAGTGTAAATAAACAACAGAAGAACCTTTTAAAGTTTCAAGACAATTAATTCTAGCATTTCATCTGTAGAACAACGAAAACTTTTGCTCACTTCAATGAAAATTTCCAATAGTTAGGTGTTGGTTTATAATTACTTACCTTCTAGAAAATGAAGGCAAAAAATGGATCCCCAATCAGAAAATTAGCACGGTCCTCTTCAACTCAACTGTGGACAATGAAGCATTCTAATATATGCAATCTGAAAACATGTGTTTTCAAAATGCCGGATGTCAGCTGACCAAGGGTTTCTGCAAGACATCTAAGGCAATGCAGCCAAATTATATAAAACATAAGGTAGTTGAGGCCCCTTCTTTTTAAATAAATTCACAGCCAATATGATAGTGTACACTGCCCAAAGCTCCCCTTCCCACCCTCACATCCAGCATTCAGATAAAATCTGTTACAGAACTCAAAGCTCCTTTCCGACACTGCCCAACTGCCAGTTTAAGGGTTTGGTCACTACTTTGGTTTATTTTACAACATAGCCGACGTGGTACCTGTCCAAGGACATTGAAACTATTAGAAAACAGATAGTGAGATCACACAACACGGAGAAGAAATAGCAGAAAAAACGCACCACATGCCAGTTCTTCCTAAGAGGATAGCCCAACACCTGGATATTCTTGATGTGATGCATGGGAGGGGTTTGTGAGAAGCAGAACACTTTTCTTCTTAAATAATCTTTTCCTGTAGCTCGTGCATATGAACCTACTGTAGCATTTCCCTGTCTCTTTACTTCTTTAAAAAAAAAGAGGACAGGCTTTTTACAAATAGATCTATGAGGATCCCTGGTGTCAAAATCAAATTCATTGTGATGGCTTATTCTGTTCCAAGCAGTGTAAGTCTTCTCAGAGCGATCAAGGTCACGGGGGAGCACAATATTTGGGAAGACTTGAACCACATAACCAAGTGAGACTACAAGTGTATGATGGCCTGCCAAGTCATAGCAAATTGATCGCTGTAAAAAGCTCCTGGGATCAGCTCTCATGGCTTTGGTGAAGAGTTTCAAACTATCCAAAGATGTCAAACCCGGATAAAAAGGATCCACAGCTTCTATATGGTGAATGGATACAAATGGTGCAATGGGATGTGAGGATAAAAGACCCTGAGCATTACCCCTAATATCCCACTGCAATGAAAGTAAAAATATCTAAATGAACAGATAACAATAGAAACATTGAATTATCTTATTCACTGCCAATGGGTAATCTTAATTTTCAAAAACATACCGACAGCACAAAGATTAATCCATTTATATGCATAGAAGCCAAAAACTAAATACATAGAATAGACGTGAGATAGACTTTACCTGGTGGAAGCCATGTTCAACTGTTAAAGGAATGCCAAGTTCAGTAATGCAGGCATGTAGACGATCATCACTTCCATAGAGTTTAGGATATCTGTCAATACAGTCATCATGAATCTTCGAAAGAGCCTCAGCAAGGGGGTAGCTAATGGCAATTCCACCACCACCAAAGGCCATAGAGTGACTGAAATAAGTATTAGCAGAGTGGCTCTCAGAGGGACTACCTATATAAACCATCTCAGAAGGATCATACTTGCTAAGAACAGCAACCAAATTATCAGCATTGAAAAGGGTGTCGTCATCACCAAGAACAAACCAGCGGACATTATGAAGTCCAAGACGAAAGCATTCGACTACA
Source organism: Zanthoxylum bungeanum (assembly GCA_019454045.1). Classification (NCBI taxonomy): domain Eukaryota; kingdom Viridiplantae; phylum Streptophyta; class Magnoliopsida; order Sapindales; family Rutaceae; genus Zanthoxylum; species Zanthoxylum bungeanum. The sequence goes on along the minus strand of SKCR01000574.1, from coordinate 23,964 downwards.
ATGCGAGAGATCCTGAGTCCGGAGGGGTGGCCGGTGGGATTGGTGTAACGGAAGCGGGAAATGTCCTCAGAGACCATGATAGGTGGCAAGGAATCGTCGCCTTTCTGAAGAGGCACATTGTCTTCCAACCAGACGTGTCCACGCATGAGTTTGGGAAGCCACCACAGCCTCACGAACTCCTTTCGATGTTTCCATAGGTGAGAGGATCCGGCAATTCCGAAGACTATGTGCCTGAGAGATAACTCTTCCTCAGAAAGGCTGCGGTTATGAGTGCTGGAGGAAGGTGGAGGGGGCGGCGGGGATGGCGATGGCGTAAGAGTGTCAATGTGAGTGTGAGAATGAGAAAGGGGACTACCTTCCCACCCCCTAAATCGAATCCAGAAGCGGGAAGTAGTGGCGGAGAAAACAACAGAAAGCCAAGCGGTGGTAGAGAGGAGTAGTGCGGCCACCATAACAACAGCAGTGCCGATGCGACTGTGTCGCCATCGACGGTTTCGATTACGAAGAAGCGGTGCTCGGCATGAATACTTCTCGTGGAGACGGAGAGCCTTTCTATCATCACTAGAGTTATTGTTATCATAATAAGACATCATCTTCGGCGTCGCCATAACTGATAATGCTCATTTGACATTTCCAGTTGTATGATCTGATCTATATCAAGAACGAACTTAGCCTCTCGATTCTCTAATTTGTGCAATTGGCAGCGAATCGAGGGTTTGAGATTTGCCTCTCACTCGCACTAAGTACCATTTTTCACTGATAATTTTTTTTTTTTTTTGGTACTTTGTAATTAAATGTATTGTCCGGGACAAATATAGAAGACGACGTTGTGATTTCTGTCATCTTTCTTTATACCTAAATCAATAAGGGTGTGTTAATTTGACGAAAATGATTTTTATATTTCAAAATGCGGTTAACCAAAATATTAATTAAGGGATTACGATAAATTGGATCAGATTTTACGATATTTTCTTCTATAAAAAAATAATAATAATTAGGATTTAGCATTTAAGGTTTAGAATTTTGGGTTGGGGGTTTAAGGTATAAGGTTTGGGGTTTTTGGTGTATAATTTTGAGGGTTTAGTGTTCGAGGTTTGAGATCTAGTATATGATATTTGGGATTTAGGATTTAGGTACGAGGGTTTAGGTTTGGGGGTGAGGATTTATTATTTTTTTTAACCACCACGATAGTGAGAGGTTAAGCCGGACCTCTACCTGTTTATTTATTAAAAATAAAGAAAACATCTTATTAGAGGAGGACTAGACCAAAACCTTAAGAGCAAAAAGGGAAAAACAACATAAGCATAACAAGAATAAAGGAGAGAAAAAGAAAAGATAAATTAGCGGCGGCCGCGAGAGTCTTTTTTCTTGCCAACGGAGGCATCTTTGATTTTTTTTTGATTTTCGATTGGTAACCAAAGAAAAGTCTCTGTCGAAATTCTTTGAGTCTGAAGCCCCAAATCCGTTATCTCCGTGATAATAATCATCAATGAAATCCCGATCTTCAGCTATATGATTCTTACCCTTTTTTTTTGAGCTTAAGCGGAGCAGGTAAAATCATCAACTGTCTCAAGCTCTTACAAGAAGCGCACCCCTAAATTCGAACTCAAAACCTCAAGATGAGATCTTGAACCTTACACCACCAAACCACACTCATTCAGGACTCTATTATTCTTACCCACTTTACCGGTATAACCATCAAGAGTTGTATAATAAGGGAAAGCGATAGAATGGGTGTTAAAGCCCACATTGCTATAATCCTCGACTGTTCCTTTATGGAATGGTCTTGAGTAAAGAGAGCATTGGACTCGACGAATGACACGTATGGGCTTGCCACAACATTACCCACTTTAGCTTGTTCCACCAAATCCAACTTGGGCTTCTCCAAGTTGTGTTTCTTATTGGGATGGGTCCAAGGGTGATTAGTGTGGCAATGATTAGGCCATATTCGACGGCACCAAGACCTTCATCATGGGTTGTAGGAGCCAAGCCCAAAATTGCTTCTTTACCAGTCGAAGGGTCATTGGAGTTTCCATGAGCCAAAGCCGAGCCATGCACCCGAACAACCCTTAATCCCTCACGTTGACAATTGACCATATCTTTCCGGTTTAAATTCTTGCCTTGAACATTGGAAGCTTGCGGCACGTAGGTGGCGAGAGAGACCATAACACTAGCTCTGAATGGTTAGGAGGGCTGCTGACGTATGAACCCATTTGGACCACTTTTGGAAGCCCTGTGTCTTCACTCGCAGACGCGTCATTACTGACCTTAGCAGCCGATTCATCAACACGTAGGTGTTGGGTGTTGCCGCTGCATAAGCATTCCCGTATGACGTTTCACGAGTCAAATTATTACACATCAAGAGTTAGTTAGTTAGTTGCAATTAATTAGGAAAGATTAAGTAAAGTTAGTTAGTGATTAGTTACTATTGTAAAGTCATCACTTGGCTATAAAAGTTGTACTAAGAAACCATTATGAAGATAACAATCATTTTCAACAAAATAGCTCTCAAAGGTTTTGGAGTGTTTGGTTAGCTTCCACTCGAATTATTAACTAACAATTGAAGATTTGTGGGTTTGTCTCGAATAAAACCTAACAATTGATGCTTTCATTGAGAGATTCTTCTATAATGGGAAAGTCTAATGATAATACCACTTCTCAATTAGCTATCTTGAAATAGAAAATACATATAAGGGGCGAGCTATTTGAAGAAAATACAATTGCCAGGAAGGAAATGCTTAATATGCTTCAATCTTTGGTTTCAAGGTTCAAATCCGGTGAGGATTTCCTTATCAGAAATTGCCCAACCACTATCCAAGATCAAAAACTAATTTCAGTGAAAGAAAATCAGCCTGATAAGCCGATTCAAGTCTATGAAAGTACGCATACAAGAAACCATGATAACAACTATCTTGGGGAATTGAACAACACAGCAGAGGATGAAATCATCGGACAAAAGAACACAACTACCATCACAAATGACGATAGCAGGCTCTCAAAAGAGAAGTTCAACAGGCTGCTTCAAGAGGAAATAAGACACAAGGTTGAGATTGAAGAACACAAGAAGAAGGTCAAACTGAAGCTTCATAGGCAGGAGCATGAAGTTTGTTGGACGAAAGGCGAAATGGAGAAAGCACATAAGCTGTTTGATGAAATGCCAGATAAGTTTTTGAAGCATTCATTTTTCAAGAAATGTAAAGACGTTGAGATTATTGTAAAGAAGGTATTGCATAAAGAAAACTTCAAAGAAAGCAAGATTGCTAGTGTTCATCATCATGAAGATTTTGAAGATAAGATGGAAGAGCTGGAGGGCATTTGCAAACCATTCACGGCGAAGATGTACCAGGGAGCTGGCGGTGATGCTGGTGAAATCATGGACGAGGATGGTCCTTGCGCTGGTGCAGGAAGCGATTCTGGCCCCAAAATCAAAGAGGTGGTTCAAGATGCATCAATGTACAAGCTCAAGGATGTGGAGTACAACAAGAAATTTAAAATGAAGGAAATTGATTCAAGGCCATCTCAATTGGAATTGGTAACACAACAGCAAAACCCTCACTATTTACATGCCCTAGGTGAGTTTCAAAGGCAAAAGCTTGAGAGTTTCTTGAGGAAAGAAGAAATGGCGGATGCGCGGAATCTGTTCGACGAAATGCCAAAGAAGAATATATTCCAAAATTTGATTTTTTTATGGAAATACTGGTACATGAGTTCTCAAGATGCTAAGAAGTGCAAAAAACCATCACGAATTTGGTTTAATCACAGTGTTTCTCAAAGTATTCTTGGGTTTTTGTCTCATAAGTCTTTATATATTTGGGATTGTTTCCCTTTTCAATTGAGGTTAGATTCAATTCCAACTTTGACCCATTTGGCGCCTTTGAGTATTTTAGCTGTTATTGTTGATCTTGGAGCTATGGGAATAATAATTGTTGAATGTGTCATGATTTTCGGGGAACAAATACATGTTTTAAAGACATTTGGTGATTCTTTTTGGTTTTTCATATGGTATTGGGGAGCAAATGCATGTTTTAGCCAATGCTCTTTTAGTGGTATCAATTGTAGCATGCAAATTGGGGGCTGCTGAAAAGGAAGTTCCACTTTACAAACACATTGCAGATCTTGTTGGTAAAACCAACCTGACTTTTCTTGCTACTGTCTTCACTGTTATAAGTGGTGGGAAGCATATTAGGAATAATTTGGCCATTCAGGAAATCATGATTCTCTCAATAGGAGCAAGTAATTTTAGGAATGCATTGCAAATGGGTTATGAAACCTATCTGAAGGATTTTATTGCAGAAAAATATGGTTCACACAGATGTAATATTGGTGAAGATGGTGGTTTTGCTCCAAACATATCTTGTATAAGAGAAGGATTGGATTTTGTTAAAGAGGTCATTAACAGAACAAAGTATAATGAAAAAGATAAAGATAGTTATTGATGTTGTTGTCACTGATTTTTGCAAAGGTACAAAGTATGATTTAGACTTTAAATCTCCAAATAAGTCTGGGCAAAATTTCAAGTCATGAGAGGATATGATTGAGACATACAAAGAACTTTACGCTAAGTACTCAAGTGTATCAATCGAGGAGCCTTTTGATAAGGAAGTTTGGGAAAATACCAAGTATATTGCAAGTCTAGGAATTTGTCAGCGGGTAGTAGGAGATGACTTGTTGATGTTAAATCCAAAATGTATTGAGGGAGCAATTCATGAATCCACTTGCAATGCTCTCCTTCTCATAATAAATCAGATTGGAACAATAACAGAGGCCATCGAAGTAGGAAAGCTGGCAAATGATGTTCGCTTGGGAGTGGTGATATCTCATAGATATGGGAAAACTGATGATTCTTTTATAACTGAAGATATTTTTACTTTTTTCTTACTATTGGAGATATTGAAGCAGAGGTGCAATGCTTGGATAATATATGAGCGTGGTATTGCTTGGTGTTGTGGGAACGATGTTGCAATTATTGTGCAGGCATGGTTAAGGGCAATGGCTACTCTTCAAGCTTCATACCCTGATTTCGACCTTGAGGATATGGTCCGTTTGATGGGGAAGGCAATGTTACACATCAAGAGTTAGTTAGTTAGTTGCAATTAATTAGGAAAGATTAAGTAAAGTTAGTTAGTGATTAGTTACTCTTGTAAAGCCATCATTTGGCTATAAAAGTTGTACTAATAAGCCATTATGAAGATAACAATCATTTTCAACAAAATAGCTCTCTCAAAGTTTTGGAGTGTTTGGTTAGCTTCCACTCTAATTATTAGCTAAAAATTGGAGATTTATGGGTTTATCTCGAATAAAACCTAACACAAATCGTCTTGCCTAATGTTCGAGTTCCCACATATAGGGAGAGTAACATGTCTATTGCTAGTCCCATGTACACCCTAATGCGTAGGTTTATGAGCACTATAGCCTACAACGTGAGCAGTCCATTTATTTATGCCCAAAAAGCTTTCATAGCATTTCTTTGGCCTGGAATTATAGTTTATTCACTGGTTTAGATAACAATTCTAAGGGTATAAAGATGATAGAGGAAAGATTACTCAAAGGTGACCCATAGGGATGGCAGGGGGTACATTACTACTCGCAAGATAATGGAGAAATGATAGTCTTCTTCTTCCCCAGAAATATTGGCTATTGTGGCTAGTACGCATGGACAAGTCAATGGGATTGAAGTGGATGAATTGAGCAACTGGGAACAACAAGAGTTGAACTCTCTTGCTTTAACCACTACTGACATGGAAGGATTGATTGGAGCTGATATCGCTACGAATGTGGATGAAAATGGGGTAATTATAGTGGATCATATTATCTCCATTGTAGCTTTGGAGGGGCCTTGCAAACTTAATACAAGCGCCTCTTTTGGGGGAAGTAGATCTGAAACACCTGATAAAAAGATTTATTCAATTAATGGAGAGAGGGAAAGTATTTCCATGGCTGATTTTTCAATTGGTGATTGTAATGACCCAAAATTTTAGGTAATGTTATTTTTGTCTTTCCACTTAAAAGTCTTGAATCAAAGCTTTGAATTTTCAAACGTAGGGGTCATTTGATAGATTTTTATTTATTTGACTCAAATTCTATTTGACCTAAAATTCAGGGGTGCCTTTGATTTTTTTGTTGGAGTTGGTGTTTGGATAATGTATTGTACATTTCATTATTTATTAATAAAATAACTACTTTTTCATTTCATATCTTATTATGGTAATGTCATTATGCATATTAGATTGATGTATAAATATGCTAAGAATGACATCGACCTTAGAAGAGTCATGTAGTAATACTGAACTCTTGGTGGTTCGACATTGAGATAACATTACTATTATAAACTATTCTTAAATTAAATATTCATAGTCGTTGGTTTTGGAATACGGTTAAATTTCTATAACCTAGAAGACTAGCACATGTCATATATTGGAATTAGAGTTCCAATGGTTTAACCCAATGTAGCATGAGCTTTGGAAGCTCGTATAGACGTGTGGATATTCGTTGGACCGAATACTGAATGACTCACATGTGATTCCTAATAGTTAGAAGTACACACCACCACCAATAGGAATCTCCTCGAGTCCAGTAGCATATGTGATCCTTTTGACTATAAGGTAGCATTGATTTTGGGTGAGACCCTCCACACTTAGATGCCATGTATGTCAGAAACCTTTCATGGTCTGACCTCTAGATGTTCGTTGGGTGTGGACCGATGCACTCGTTAATCAAATGTTTATCAAGTTATGATCTGTTGGCCCGTATATGTACCATAAGAGGTTTAGGTATCCATGTGAGTAAATCACGATTTTTAAGACTTTGGCCAAAACCGATCACCTATGTGGATCACATTAGTTGTAAAGAATCGTGGACAAGTCGACATGAGATGTGGCCTCAAAAACTTGACGGTGTATTCTATGTTTCCTAAGCACAACTCGGATAGCCTACAACGGAGGGATTGATAAACATATATGATGACCTCGACTTGTATAGTTCACAAAGTTCGTTCATGTTCTTCGTGAATTCGGAGGTGGCCGAATTGCGTACATATTAGCTAGACTTAAATGACGAATGTGTCTGGACTTAGAGAGTCCCACAATATGAAATGTACTAGTTGAACACTTGGGTAGCTGATAATTATTGATAATAAATAATATTCGATATTCTAATTATCAACTAAGATAATTAAATATTATTGGATAACATTGATTATTTACTTTGACCTAATTGAATTAATCTAAAATTTATACAAGGGTTTTGTCGTAATTTCATAAATATCTCTACCATTTGAGGATATTTTTATAATTGCAAATATGTAATTATATGTGTATTTGGCTTGATTTAATTGGGTTAAATCAAAGTGGTAGATATGTAACTAATCCATTAATTAAACTTTGTCTTGTTTTATTTATATTAAATCAAAGTGATAGACAAAGATGATTAGTCACACCTAGTTATACATATTTGGACAAATTGGATTAAGCCCACATAAAAGTTGATTAAAATTTTTATTAATTAAAAATTACCTAAGTCTTGCTATAAATAGTAAGCTTGAGCAAAAGTTTTAATCAAGTTAAGAAAGCTAAAACTTGCAAGTGTTAGAGAAATTAGCCTAAGTTAGAGAAGTTTTCAGAGAAGTTTTGGAAAATCTCTACAACATTTCAACAAGAAGAAATCAAGATTGGATCTTGGAGTGAAGTTTGCTAGCATTGGAATCAAGATTGGATCTTGGAGTCAAGCTTGCTAAACCTTGGAAGTTCTCCCACCATTTCAACAAGGAGAATGAAATTGGATCTTTTTATCAAGCTTGCTAGGTAATTTTGTGTTGGGGTTTTAGTGCGGGCGTAGCGAAAGCTCGTGGTTCGGGTGAAATCGTAATTTTAAAACTTTTTTTAAAATTACCGAATAAATTATTCAATATCCAATATGAATAATTCATTCATATTTCACCTAAACATATTTATTCGATATCAAATAACGACATAAATAGTTAAGAAATATCGCAAAACTTTTACGAAAATATTTTTCCGTAAAATGGCATAAAACGCGTTTTTAACCGAACCGACTACCCAATGTACATGGGGGCTGCCCAGGTCAACCCCAACAGTACTAGGGCAGTTCATGGGCTGCCCGAACAGTGACCAATTCACTGTTTGGGCAGCCGTCATCCGGTTGGCTCAAAAGTCACCTGGTAACGTCGTTTTTCACCGTTTTCGCATATTTCAATTCCAAAACAGTTTCCGGTAATTGCTCCAATACCCAAAACACATCCAATACATTTATATGACATAATTTTCATCATCATAAAAACAGTTTTTTCATATCTGATCCATAAAACAAAAATATCAATATTTCATGCTTTAATCCAATTTTCTTAACATTAATCACAATACCAATCCAAGCCACCACCAATGAAGCACCCAAGAACAATTCTAGGCATTACAAGAGTGGTCATAACACTCTAGAATTGTAACATATCATCAAATGATCAAATTGAACAAATATTACAATAATATCATTCAATTCTACTTCACACATGCACAAAGCCTTCTATTCCATCTTCCAAATCAAAAACACCCAAATTCTTAAGAAAAGAAGAAACCCTAGAATCTCTCTAGATGCTCAAGAACAAGAAACATACTTTCTAAGCTTAGGGATATAAAGAATTACCTTTAATTCTCCTAATTCATTAAGTTATTTTCTTGATTTTCTTCACTTTTCTTTCTTGAATAATCAAACAAATTTGGAGAGATATTTGGAAGAGGTAATTCGGCCATAGCTTCCCTTGGAAGGGAAAATAATATTTTTCACTTTAAAAATTGTGATGACCGACTTTGGAGGGGCAATTTGGTCAATTTCTCAATTTAATTCAATTAAATAAAATCAAGCTTTATGTTAGCAAATCAAATTTGCACACCTTAAGCTTAATTAAAACATGCCACATGTAACCAATAATAATTAAATATTTTTCATAACAATTATGAAAAAGAATATCATTTAATTATTCAAATATCTAACATTTAAATATCTAAATAATTAATTAATATAATTATTATTATATATGTATTTTTATTTATATTATATAACAAATACATATATTAATGGCATATGTCAAAGTCTCATTTGACAATTAATTAATATGTATCAAATCAAATTTTATATCAAATACAAATACACATTAATTATTAATTGACCAAAATTCCCTAAAGTAGGTGTTTTCATTTAACCGTTTAAACGATTCGAATTACTCATTTAATTGGTGAAGTATTATGAATAATCTACATTATTCATAACGCGTTGTCCAAGTGCTCAACGAGTACACTATAGGGGTTTTATGGCGAAAATCTGGTAACACAACGGAATAGTGAAAAATCAAAATTTTCCGATTTCAAATTTTTTCTTGGATCAATTAAATAAAATTATTTATTTAATTATCCAATTATTAAATTCTGAAAAATTACACAAGAAACCAAATTTCTTGGTAATTACCGAATTGCCCCACAACTTTGCAAATTGGTCATTTTAGTCCAAAATTGTCAAATATAATTTTGGATGATTCTAAATCATTTCTAAAATGATTTTCAACAAGTCCAAGTCATCACAATCAGATTGCAACCAAATCCCCAATTTTTATCCAATTTCCGCGAGCACCCCCCAATTTTCGGTTAATTACAATCTAGTCCATTTTGTTCAAAACATGTCAAGATCAAATCCAATCAACCCAAAATTTTACATGCATCATATACACTACATAATACATCACATATATGAAAAGCCTCAAATTTGGAAGGGCTTAAGAACCCTAATTTTACAATTTCACCAAATTGATAAATTTTACCAAATCTTTAAAATCCAATGCTTTAATTCATTCTTTGCAACACCAAACAAGTCTCACCACTTTGAAATAACTCTAGAATAATTTTAGGTCACCAAAGAGTGGCTCAACAACTCTAGAATGACAACTTGATTTTCAAAAAATCAAAAGTAAGCCTTTGAAACCATTTCAAGCTTACTTACATGCATACATCTTTCATTCAAGTTCACAACCAATTAACACAAACTATAAGAGTAGAGATAACATCAAATTATCACAAATTGAAGCTAATCATGTTAGAAATATTTTTCATGTTGAAGACTTTAAAGAAAAACTTACAAAAATAAGATTTTTCCAAGCTTTCTTCTTTAGCCTCCAAGCCTTTTCTCTCAGCTTCTTTTGTGTTATTTTTGTGTCTAATGAACTTATCAAACCCTAAAATGAAACAAAATAATTTATACCTCCACCATTTGCCCTTGGCTGAATTTTGGTATCAAAATAATATCTATATATTATTTTGTTTCATTAAATTTGCTTTATCAACTTGTAAGCTTTATCATCAAACCATTTAATAAATTTCTTAAAGTCAAATAAAGCAACTAAAAGCATTTCCATAATTATCACAACTTAGGATATTTATATTTATAATTAATTTAATTATTTAATAATTAAATAATTATTTAAATACAAATATATTAAATATATGTATTATATTTATATTTATATTAAATATTAAATACATATATATTTATGATATTAGTCAAATATCTCAATTTGACAATTAATTAATGTGTATTTGATAAAATCTATCATTAAATGCAAATACACAAAAATTAGGAAATGACTATTAGGTCCATTCGCATGTATTTTTCGTTTAACCTTTAAACTACTTATAAATAATCAGTATTATTCATAAATATTCCCTAGTGCTCTACAAGTATATTTCATTAGTGAGATTCTCTAGATTCAGGCATATCTGTCACAAAATCTAATTTTGTGTCCATAATTTACCCACCGTAAATTATGACGACCACAGATAAACTCGCCGAATCATACAGGTCGAGGTCATGGAAAATGTATAATTCCTCCGTCACAGGTATCCAGATTTATCCCAGAGATATAGATGTAAACGTCAAATCTCTATAGGGACAATCCCACCGACTTCTCTATTAGCAATCTAAAAAAGAACACTTAGAATTGATTTCTAAAGTGTACCACGGGCCCATGGTTTTTATCTGATTGCTAATCATCAATGGACTACCTATGCTCTTTACACATAACTGACAGATCATATCTCGACACACACAGGACACCCTGAGGATCTATCCACACCCAACGAACAGGCGGAGGTCTGATCTATATAGATCGGTGACGTGACTACCATCTAAGTGTGGAAGATGTCTCATGTGCCCACAGTGGTATCTCAAGTCGAAGAATCACAAATGTTACTCAACCGAGAAGATTCTTATTGACGTTGGTGTGTACTATCCATTAAGAATCTTCGGTGAGTCGTTCAATGTTTATCTGCTATAAACACCTAGACATCTATACGAGTCCCCAAGACTCATGGTTCATTGAGAAACCATTGGAATCAAATATTCCAATATACGACATGTACCGGTCTCAACGGGTTTACTTTACTGACCAAGTAGTGTAAACCTTGACCAGGAACCGTCTGAGAATGACAACGTCATGATACAACTCAATATCAGTTGCGACGCTTTTGTAACTATATCATGACTAATCATCCTAAGGTCTAATACGTCTTTACCATATTAAAAGATATATTATATTATACAAACTGCTTATTTTATTCATAATTAAACGTTTTACAAAAGTATTCTCAATGAAATACAACGGGGAATTGGCGCTCTGAGCACCAACCCCAACAAAATCTCCCACTTGCTCTAGTGCCAATGTGGGAACACAGCTACCTGGGCGACGCATGCTGTCCCGGGCTCGCGGCCTGGTCGGGAGTACGGAGTAGCCACGGGGGACTAAACCGGAGAATAATGGAGTCGCCACCCGGTTTGAACCGGGAAAATGAGATTTAAGGCCGCACTCACCCCTCGCAAGGAAGACCTCAAACCGTTGGGTTCGGAATGGTCTCTTACTTATGTCACTTGTAATGAAAGGATTTGTGTAATAATTTAATCAAGCTTAAGTAACACTTATTTCCAAGAGTATCATGCTTCTAAATCCACATGCGCAAAAATAAAACTTACACCTAAATTTGCATATATTTCACATCTAAGATTACATGCTTGAAAGTACATCAAAGTAGCAACGAACATACAACTTCATTGGCATATTGTATTCATGGAAACACAAGCACACACTAACCACACAAGCACACATATAGGCGAATCAAATAATGGCGAACATTTGATTTCAACAAATAGCCATTACATGTCCATACACAAATAAAGGAGTCAACTAAGTACGTAATGCAAGAAGACGCTTAGGGATGCAATTAGGCATTAAAGTGAGCATGCTATGACGTGGTGCAAAAGAAGATAGATATAGACACAGACGCACATGTGATGAAAATGACTCAATTCAGTATATTCGCGTTCGTGTAGCGTTCGTAAACGCGTTCGAACGGTAGACAGAAGGTTCACGTCCGTATAGCGTTTGATAACGCGTTCGAACGGGACCAGACAGAAAACATGCGTTCGTGCGGCGTTTCGGAACGCGTTCGAACGGGGTTATAGTAGTGACCTCCAAAATGCAGTAAACGACATGACACATACATGAACAGATGAATATATGAGTTCTCGTACATAACAACAGATTAAGGGGCGCAGCAAATCATTGTAGCAAGGTAGCTTCAAGCATTTTCACCCCTCAAGTGGAGGACCCTTAATCTCACTTGATAAGCCCATGCGCAATGCAATATGATGCATGAATTTTCAAAAAGACGTTATGAAGCGAATAACTAAATAAAAGAGGCGCGGCAAAGTACTGCCGTAAAGGTGGCCTTTTAGGCTCTTTGTCTCTCAAAGAGAGAACCTTTAGACCAACATACTAAGCCCATGCACAATATGATATGATGCATGGTCATGTAAGAAGACGTCATACTAAACAACAAAATAAAGGGGCGCGGCGAAGTGCCGTAAAGCCGTGTGGCCTTTTGGGGCTATTTGTCTCTCAAAGAGAGGACCTTTAGACCAACATACTAAGCCCATGCGCGTCACATCACAATACATGAAATAAAGACAAAAAAAGTGTAGGACTTTGTATGCCCGATTGAACGTACATTCAACCCAGACACACTTCGTCCGGCGCGGCGAAGTAGTGTCACAAAGGTGGCCTTTTAGGCTCTTCGTCTCTCAAATAGAGGACCTTTGGACTAACTCACTAAGCACATGCGCTCGATCGCATCATACATACAAAAATAAAGACAATCATATCAAACTTAATAAGTCCGATTGAACGTGTCTTGCATTCAACCGAACACACATCAACCGGCGCGGCAAAGCATCGTGGTAAAGGGCTTTAACCCTTCCCCATAGGGGATCTTTCATTCCACTTACTAAGCCCATGCGCTCGATCGCATCATAACATAAATAAATAACATGCGGAAATTAAAAGACGGAATAATAAAGTGAGAATAATCAAAATAACATAAAGCGAAATATACGCCGTTTACTCAAGTGGTACGTGGAGTTGTATCCCAAGTACAGACCGCACTACCGTCCATTCGGAATCGGCTACGGAATTTACGTCTGGGTTTCCATCCTATATACCACGAGAGACGACGTATTTTCTGTTTTAATCAATGGCCATAACACACATCGCATGCAACAATATTCAATAAATAATTAACACAATTAAAAGAATCAATACAAATCAAATAAAAAATAAGTGTGAAAGGTACCCTCAGGTCTAACCTTTTATGTCGACTTTCGAACTCCGCATTTCACGGCCTTCGGAAGGGCTATCACACCGTAACTTTTCTGGTTCACTTGTTTAACGTCTTTAACTCGCTTTTTGCTGTTTTGCTTGCTGTTTTTGCTCTGTTTCCTGCTGTTTTGGACTGCAGTTTCTGGTTACTGTTTTGGGGTGTTTGAGCTGCTGTTTTGGTGGTTTAGGGGCTGCTGTATGTTGCATTTTTGGGCTTCTGTTTTATGGTAAAAAGGGCTGTTGTATGTTGCGTTTTTGGGCTGCTGTTTTATGGTAAAAGGGGCTGCTTAGGTGGCTTATTTAGTGTGAATCAATTGGGGCAGTGGGCTACGTGTGCTTATGGTTAGAGCTGATGAGGGTTCTTGGTGCGCATGTGTGTGTGTGAGAGGGCTGGTTACACGAGCTGCAGGATTTTTGTGTGATGAAGTCGTGGAAGGCAGGTGTCATGTGTGAGAGGGCTGGCTGCGCTGGTTTGTGTGAGGCCGAGGGGTTCATGAGCAGGCAGGGGGAGTGTGTTTTATGCGTTTTAACGTGGCTGCATGGTGAGGGGCTGATCAACGTGATCTGTTTGTGGGTGAGGGATTGAGTGATGAGAGAGTTGATGAAGTTTGCGGCAGTGTCTTAGATGTGTTTAATGGGCAGTGTCGGCAGGCTGTGACGTGTGGGTTATTTGCGTCAAGAGGCAGGAGCTGCTTGCATGGTGTTTAATTAGTTTAGGGTTTTGAGGTACGTGGAGGGTGAGGGACCGAATGGCAAGGCAAGTGGCTTATTTGCTTTGAGTTTTTTTTTTTTTGTTTTTTGATGTGGCCGTCTGTGTGAGAGATCGATTGGAGAGAGGGGATAGAGTGTTTAGGGTTTCTATTATTTTTTGTCTAATGCCGTGAGGTGAGAGTGTTGTCCAGGGAGCTCTTAGGGTTGATTTAGTGTGTGTTTTATAGTTGTCAATTAGGGTTTTCATGGATAAGGATTTGTAATATCTAATTAGTGTCACAAAAGGAAAATATATATTTGATTGGGGGACAAATTTAGGCTAATTTAGGAATGTAGAATATTTAGTTTGTGTTGATTAGGCATACAATATTTTAAGTTAGGAATAATATATTTTTAATTAGGAATAATATTTGTTGATTGATTTTAATTAGGCATGCAATTTCTTTAATTTGGGTAAGTATTTTTATTATTTTGGTAGGTGATTATTTAGATTTTATTTGTTTTATTTAATTTGGTATATGACTTATTAATTATTCTATTTTATTTGGTATATCATTTAATTAATATTTAATTTGTTTATTTAATTTCATTAATTCAATTGGGTTTAATTTAGTTAGATTTAATTAAATAATTCAATTGGTTTGTGATTTTTAGATTTAACATTTAATTTATTAATTTAAGAATTTAATTGGTTATTATTTATTTCAATTTAGTTATTTTAATTTCATTTCAATTATTAAATTTAATTTGTGACACATATATTTTAAATGTTTAATTATTATTGAATGTGATTTAATGGGCTTGGGCTAAGGTTAAGTTTTAAAACGGAGGTCCAACAGCGAACCCGAAACTAAACACGTGAACTAAATCCAACAAAACGTCAATTCTTGACTCTTCCCTTCCGACATCCGTTTCCCGCGATTTCCGCAACTTAAAAGATAATGCCTCCAAATGAGGCTCATCATCGGGTTTCACATGCAAAAATGCAATGCCTACAGCCAATATCAATTGTATTTAATACCCATCGACTCCACATGTTTATCAAATAACTTCGGAGGTATGGCCTTCGTAAGCGGGTCTGCTACATTATCTTCACTCGGTACCTTGCACACAATAATATCCTTTCGTGACAAAATCTCTCGAATGATGTGGTACTTTCGTTCCACATGCTTCGACTTCTGATGCGCCATCGGTTCCTTTGCTTGCGCAATGGCTCCAGTATTATCACAGTATAACAGAATCGCATTCTCAATACTTGAGACAACTCCCAATTCTGTGATAAAGTTCCTAATCCAAACAGCTTCCTTTGCAGCTTCAAAAGATGTAATGTATTCCGCCTCTGTGATGAAATCTGTTGTTGATCCCTGTTTGGAACTCTTTCAGCAAACTGCACCTCCGTTAATAGTAAAGACGAATCCAGATGTAGACTTTCTATCATCGGGATCCGATTGGAAGTCGGAATCCGTATACCCATTAACTTGCAGTTCACTTCCTCCATAAATTATCAATTTATCATTAGTACCTTTAAGATATTTCAGGATATGTTTAATGGCCATCCAATGATCGTTACCTGGATTGGACTGATATCTACTAGTTACGCTAACAGTGAAACTGATATCAGGCCTAATACACAACATGGCATACATTATGCTACCCAAACATGAAGCATAAGGCTGGCTAGACATTCTAACCTTCTCATCTTC
This sequence comes from Zanthoxylum bungeanum, assembly GCA_019454045.1. Lineage (NCBI taxonomy): Eukaryota > Viridiplantae > Streptophyta > Magnoliopsida > Sapindales > Rutaceae > Zanthoxylum > Zanthoxylum bungeanum. The sequence goes on along the minus strand of SKCR01000574.1, from coordinate 7,845 downwards.
TATTTGTGGACTCATCTTCATTGAAAGATGAATCCTATGTCTGAACAGTATGTTTGATGTCTTACAGTTACCAAAATTATACCGTTCCAAGATCTTATCTATGTACATTGATTGAGATAACCCAATCAGCTTCATTTGTCTATCTCTATAGAGTTTTATCCCTAAAATATAGGAAGCTTCTCCCAGGTCCTTAATGGAGAAATTCTTACAGAGATATGTTTTGACGCCTTGTAACATCCCTATATCATTTCCAATTATTAAGATGTCATCAACATAGAGGACTAAAAATACTACCATCCTCCCACTGGCCCATTTGGCGCCTTTGAGTATTTTAGCTGATATTGTTGATCTTGGAGCTATGGGAATAATAATTGTTGAATGTGTCATGATTTTCGGGGAACAAATACATGTTTTAAAGACATTTGGTGATTCTTTTTGGTTTTTCATATGGTATTGGGGAGCAAATGCATGTTTTAGCCAATGCTCTTTTAGTGGTATCAATTGTAGCATGCAAATTGGGGGCTGCTGAAAAGGAAGTTCCACTTTACAAACACATTGCAGATCTTGTTGGTAAAACCAACCTGACTTTTCTTGCTACTGTCTTCACTGTTATAAGTGGGGGAAGCATACTAGGAATAATTTGGCCATTCAGGAAATCATGATTCTCCCAATAAGCATAGAGGACTAAAAATACTACCATCCTCCCACTGGCCTTCTGTACACACATGATTCTTCCGAATTCTTGAGAAAACCAGACGATCTAATAATCTCGTCGAATCGAAGATTCCAACTTCGTGAAGCTTGTTTAAGTCCATAAATGGATTTCTTAAGCTTACATACCATACCCGAGTTTTCGCTGGACCCAAAACGGAGAAACCAAATTTTGTTGGACATGATAAGGTTAATCATGAGTGGCTCTGAGCTATCATTTTCCTTCAAAGGATAAGCATTTAACAGTGCAATACTTATTTTGAATAAGGTTCCATGAAAATCTGTTTGACAGATTTCATATTAGATATGAACAGGAAAGAAACTAGGCTTTCTCACTCCTGATGATTTGGGAATGCTAGGCATACGTTTGGATGATACCAAACTAGAACCCAAATTGGATAAGTGCCTAATGTAATTGGTTATCCTAAGGAAACCAAAATATAGTACTTATACAACTCACTAGAGAACAATGTAATTGTTGCTCACCATGCAGTTTTCCTAAGAGGAATACCGATATGCAGTGGTAAGTGGGAGGATAGTAAACTCGATGAAAAATCAGAGTTATACTGTTCAAGGCACCAAGTCCTCAATGGAACACAACAGTTCATCAAGGATGAAACTGTACCAGTAATCTTCGAATACACAAGAACCGCGTAAGTCGGAGAGAGTCAGAAAACAACCTGGGTATGAGTTTCTGATCTCACCTCATAAAGATGTCAATCTTATTGGGGAATACGAACTGACTACGTATGAGGAAGTGATACAAGGTATCAACTCTCTATCATGGCAAAGTGCCATGAGTCCGAAATGGATTCCATGTATATCAACTATGTTTGGACACTAGTTGTTGTACCGCAAGGCATTGTGCCTATTGGTACTATATAAGTCTTCAAGGAAGACATACGTGGATGGCAGCATACCAACGTACTGAGCTAGGCTTTTAGCGGAAAGGTATCGTTATCAACATTGTGTTGATTACAACGAAATCTTTTACATGTTGCCACGTTAAATCCATTTGGATAATGCTTGCTGATGCTGCATGTTTCATTTATGAAATATGGCAGCTGAACCGAAAAATCGCTTTCCTGAAAAGGAAACCTTTTGGAGGATGTTTACAACATCCTGGCGGTTTTCTCGTACCAAAACTAGCAAACAAGGTTTGCAGGTTATTCGATCCATAGAGGGATTAAAGTAAGCATTACGTTCTTGGAACTAACGTTTTGATGTAATCATAATGGTGTATGACTTAATTCAAAACGAAATAATTCTTGTGTATATAAGGAGGTTAGTGGGAGCGCACTGACAATGATGTCCTAATTAATGATGATATGTCATTTCATTAAAATACTCCGTAGAATTCTTGGGAGTAACAACCTTTATTCTAGGAATAAAGATCTACTAAGTTAGATATAGAGGTTATTGACACTCTGCGAGAACTCGTACATTGAAAAATATACGCAACCTGGTGTCTCATATGCTTTGAGCATATGGATTCACAAACAGGTCAATCCAAGTGATAGTCACTGGATTGATATTAAGAACATCCGTTAGTATCTTAGAGAACTAAGGATGATGTCTTAATCTATGGAGTATGAGAACTTGAAGTGACTGGGATCACATCGGCAAGTTTCCTAACCGATAAAAATGACTTTAATTCGCTAAACGGTACTATACACTTTGAATAACTGTACAGTAAGCTGGAAATCTTCCAAGCAAGATGCTGTTACCGAATAAACAACAAATGCGAGTTATTGCTGCTGCTGAGGCAGCAATAGAAGCCATTTGGGTCGACGATAAATCTAATTAGATTAGATATAGTTCTGTTAGCAGCTGAGTTAGGCGTCAGCACAAGCTAAAGAATTAATGGTCTCATCAACGATACAGATATATACTTCGACTATTCATCTGATTCGTTCGAATCATACATCATAGCGATGTGATGATCGAATAAATTGCATCAGACGATAATCATACAAATCCGTTGACGAAAATCTTTCCTCAGCAGTTTGAGCGAACCGTACATAGTTCGGGTGTAAGACACTCGAGTGACTGGCTATAGGCCAAGTGGGAGATTGTTGGACAGTTATGACCCATAGTGTCACTATTTATACAGATCATGGTGTTGTTTACAAATTAACTATGTGACAATGAGATTGCACTCTTATCATTTATGATTAGATCACCTAGATGTATAAATGATAGGAGGTCTCTATGATTAGTTCCTGGATTGAGATGATATGAGACAGTATCAGTCCTCGAAGGATTAATCATTAAATATCCCTAGTCGTAGTATTATCGAGATTGGACATCGATAATGTGGAATAGACTAGTATATACTTGTGCGCGTTATGTGAGATCATAACGGCATAGTTCTCATATATTTGGGTATAGGATACTCATGCAAGTGTGATAGGAGGTTGTGTTTTACCGATGGTACGGAAAACAGCTTCACTCTGGATAGACCCCTCGGAATTCCATTGGTAGTATGACTATGTGTCTATGGAAGTCCGAAATCAGGGTAGGTGTATTTGGTTTAACCTGAGACTTGCATCGCTAATACTTGCGACAATCGGTATGCTTTAGTTTTGGTCGTCCAGGGCTTTAACAGGTTCTGTGTACGCCTCTGCTAGGTATATTGAGAATCGTAGTGTGTTGGGTGTGATGTCAAGACGGAAGTATCACTCCAGTCATAGTGGAGATGATGTCACGTAGGATACGGTACTAGTACTCTTAAGTAATGCAGTCATCGGGATATTATGACTAGGTCATGTATATCCGATTATAGAGACTAGTTACCAGACATCCGACATGTGCTTCGTACAGGGCAGACACGATTCCAGCCCCAGGCCTAGCACGTGACATTTGATACTGGATCGCAATAAGCAATACTACGTATACTACGCCTGACATAGATTATATATTCCAGTAAGAATATTTCTGGAGAATTGGGGAGGCACGGTGATTTGCTAGAAGCCAACCATGTCTTGTAAATCGGTAAGCACGTGGTACGAGGTACGCACGTATTCGGATAATCCGATGACCGTATTTACTACCACACTATCCAGGGATCTCTTGGGTCACTTCTCAAAGATTCACCGATGACAGTTGATTTAAATTAGAATTAATCTGGGATTAATTAAGAGAGAGAAAATTAATCTATGATTAATTGAGGTATTATTTAATCTGGGATTAAATGTGTTCGGAAGAGAGAGAACGTGATTAATTTGGAATAATCGGTAGAATAAATTTAACAGTTAAATTTGATTTTTCTATTTAATTTATTCGTATGGGCTAAAATAATATATCAGATATATTAATATGAATTGGATTTCATTACGAAATTAAAGTCGGACTTTAATATGAATGAACGAATTAATTTAGAATTAATTCGTAGACGACATTCGTAATATATTTGCCAGGCATCGTTATTTAATTAAACTAGATTTAATTATTTAGCGATGAGAATTCGTTTAATCGGATTAAACAGATCCGAGCCGCGGTAAATGTTCGTAGAGACATTTGAATTTTGAATTCAAATGTGGGGCCCACTTTAAATGTGGTAGTTGGGAGATTGGTTGGCATTTATGCCATACCATCCACTTTCCAACCACCTTGGAATGGTTTTGGCAAAACCATTTACCCAACCACCTTGTTTAGGTGAAAATGGTAAAAGGGATTTTACCAAAAGTCTTCTCTCTCTCTCATTTTGTGTATGCATCACACAAAACACACTTGGAACAAAATGGAAACCCTCTAATACTCTTCTTTGGGCGTGAACTTGAGCTTCTCCTCTCTTTAATTTTGTTGCAAAATCAACAAAGCTAACACTTCATGGAATCAACTAAGGTGATAGGGAAACCAACTCAAAGCTTGGAATCATCAAAGGAAGGATCTTGGAGATCTTCATTCAAACAACTCAAAGCTTGGAATCATCAAAGGAAGGAACTTGGAAACCAACTCAAAGCTTGGAATCAACAAAGGAAAGATCTTGGAGATCTTCTTCTTCTCAAAATTTTAAAAGCTCAAATCCATTCAATGTAAGTAATTTCGCAACTTATAATGATTTTATGAACACCTTTTCTTGCTTATTAGATCCTTGGCATGTTCTAGGAACACTAACAATTTCTTCATCAAGAAATCCATTTAGAAAATCCGTTTTGACATCCATTTGCCAAATCTCGTAATCATTATACGTAGCTATAAAAAGCAAAATCCTAATTGACTTAAGCATTGCTACTGGCGAAAAAGTTTCATCGTAGTCAACGCCAGGTCGCTGCGTGTAACCTTTTGCTACCAGTTGGGCCTTGTAAGTTTCAACCTTACCGTCAAGCATGCGCTTCCTCTTGTAAACCCATTTACAACCGATAGGAACAATTCCTTCGGGAAGCAGAACCAAGTCCCAAACTTGATTCTCATGCATTGAGTCTAACTCTGATTTCATGGCACTTTTCCATTTCACGGAGTCGATGTCCAACATCAATTCTTTATAGGTAAAATGATCAGTCTCTTCAGCTAAGAGAACATCGAGACTAGTTTCTTGTATCAAATACAAGCGTTCATGAGGTATAGATACCCTTTTGTGACCTACGGAGTGTGTGTGTTGAAGGTTCTTCATCTACTTGAATCTCAGTTTCCTCCGTTGGTTCATTGTTTTCAGGTTGGACTTCATCAAGTTCAACCTGTCTATGATTACCATCTTCTGACAAAAATTATACTTCTAGAAATCTTACGAAGCGAGTTACGAACACATTTCGATGCTCGGTATCATAGAACAGATATCCCCTCATGTTTGAAGGATATCCAACAAACCTAAACTTTTGTCCTCGAGGCGAAAGCTTATCTTGCTGAGTCATCCTGACATAGGCAGGACAACCCCAAACCTTAATATAACTAAGAATTGGTCTCCTACCGGTCCATATCTCATACGGAGTCGTAGGAACAGCTTTTGAAGGAATCTTATTCAAAAGTTGTGCAACTGTTAAAAGAGAGTAGCCACATAAGAAATATGACAAATCTGTAAAACTCAACATTGATCGAACCATATCCAATAAAGTCTGATTTCTCCTCTCAGATACTTCATTGTGCTGTGGAGTACCTGAAGGAGTATATTGAGCGAGAATCATATTATCCTTCATATAATCCATGAACTCACTGCTCATATATTCACCGCCTCGATCAGATCGAAGGCATTTAATATATTGACCAGTCTGTTTTTCTACTTCATTTCGGAACTCTTTGAACTTTTCAAAGGTTTTCGATTTATGTCACATCAGATAGACATAACCGTACCGTGACAGATTATCGGTAAAGGTAACAAAGTACGAATAACCAATGTGAGCAGTTTGACTTAGTGGACCACATACATCAGAATGTATGAGTTCCAGTAAGTTAATGCGCGATGTCCACACTAGAAAATGGGGCTTTGGTCATCTTACCCTGAATACACGATTCACAAGTTGGATAGGATTCAATGGTGAGATCTGGTATCAAACCATTCCTAACCAATTGGGTAAGGCGTTTAATGCCTATATGACCTAGCCGCATATGCCAAAGTTCAGTATTATTTGTGGATGTTGGATTTCGGCCGAGGTCCACAATCAGAATTTGTAGGTTGGGGGCACTAGCGATCCTGTAAAACAAAGACAGAGTGAGTGGGAGTAGACTGCCCAATGGTGTTGGGGTGCCGGGGGCACTCCGACGCTCAAGTCAGTAGTATGAAATGAGCAGTAAACAAGTAAAATGTGTAAGTAAGGCATGTTATTACCTTATCTTACTTTGAGTGGCCGTGAGGGCGGTGACAAGTGTTTAGGGAATGAGAAACTATGAGAACTTATGTCAGAAAAGAGAAAACTTGAATATGAGAAGTCAAGCTTGAATGATCTGAACTACAAATTCTGCTTCCATTTATAGGTGGAGAAATATGAACTTTATAGTTAGCACATGGGAAAGGGTCCCCACAACATGTTTAAGATGTAAACTTTTGGTGATCATGAATCTCTGCATGTGAAGAATATATATCATGTTTAGAGAAAGAGAGAAATAATTGGTGACAAAATAGTGAGGTGTGTTTTATGCTGTCTATAAGTTTGACCTTATATCTGTAGCCTTATGTGCAAGTGGAATAAGGTTTCTTTGGGCTTTAGCCTGGGCTTTTTTGGTATTCAAACTCTCAGCTGGACCTTTGTCTATGGGCCTTATTCGGTATTGGGTTCGAAGTGAAAATACAATTTTGCCCTCGGCCCAATTTTGGCATGTACAGTTTGTCTCATACTCTCTAAGTCAAAAAGTCTTTTTGATTTAGAGAGTATTTCTATATATGTGTCGTATGAAACAAAATGTAAGAGCATGTGTTAAGAATGCATGGCTGTAAGCATAACCTTCTGTCGTATGTGTCAATACATGGTTCAACATGGTTGCAAAAGTCTCTTACATGGTTCATGCTTGAGGAACTTGATTCGACATGAATCCATATAAGTTCCCTGGTAGACTGAACTTGAGGAAGGTTTAGGAGCACATGACTTGAGTCGTCTGGATCGAGAGTAGCCCATGTCTTCTATTTGTATCGATATGAGTCTAATGGGGGATGTCCCGGGTCGACTGAACCATATGGAGGTTCAAGAGTATATTTCATACGACATGTGTCGTCTGGACAATGAAAGTCCAGGTCTTCAACTTGACTCGACATGAGTCTAAAGGGGGATGCTTCGGGTCTACTGAACCATATGAAGGTTCATGAGTATATTTCATACGACATGTGTCGTCTGGACTATGAAAGTCCAGGTCTTCAACTTGACTCGACATGAGTCTTACGGGAGATGTCCCCGGTCGACTGAACCATATGAAGGTTCATGAATATATTTCATACGACATGTGTCGTCTGGACTATGAAAGTCCAGGTCTTCAACTTGACTCGACATGAGTCTAATAGGGGATGCCCCGGGTCGACTGAACCATATGAAGGTTCATGAGTATATTTCATACGACATGTGTCGTCTGGACTATGAAAGTCCAGGCCTTCAACTTGACTCGACATGAGTCTAATGGGGGATGCTCCGGGTTGACTGAACCAGATGAAGGTTCAGGAGTTCATTCCATACGACATGTGTCGTCTGGACCGAGGAAGTCAAGGTCTTC